>JAODAL010034171.1:0-44606 GCA_025379985.1 Phyllomedusa bahiana | reverse complement strand
TTACCTATGAGTAAAAGTGAACTGCACGTAATCCCATTATGTCTGCAGAGTCTGTGTACACTGGTATCTACCACTATATAGTGACTGTATGGTGGTAATAGACAGTCTGCAGAGCCTGTGAATACTGGTGTCTACCATTATATGGTCACTATATGGAGGTAATAAACAGTTTGAAGGGCACATGTCTACACTGGTATATACCACTATATGGTGCGAATATTGATCTTTATTAAGAAATAGAGTAGGGGTATTATTCAATCACTTTGTGGTGTTAATTTGTGGTCTTGTTCTGACAGTATAATCAGGTCCATATGTAGTAGTGTTATTGGTAATGTTAGTCTTGGTATAGTGAAATTTGTTTGGTAGCAGTATGATGGTCATATCTATGGTGAGGTAATGACTCCTTGCATTATCTAGTAACTACATGACTTAAGTGGTCTAGGTAAATGTTTGTGGTCGGGGAGGTTGGGGGGGGGACCCATCCAAAAGTTTGCTTTGGGGCCCAGGCTTCCCTAGTTACGTCCCTGCCTGTAGCGGCTGCTACTGCTGCACCCTCTATAACTACACTCCTGCCAGCTGAATCTCCATGTTCCCCATTGGGATGTTCTTGCAGCCACCACATATATCACATTTACAAAGCTTGCAAGCAGAGGCATAAGTTTAAAGGGGTGTTATTGTTTGAACTGGTCGTGCTCTTGAGCTGATTCTATGAGATAGAATTCAAAATCCAGTCAGGAGGTGTGCCTCTCCTCTCAGCAGGCGTGTCTCTCCTGCCAGGAGGCGTGTCTCTCCTCACTGAAGACCTGCGACATCATCATTGTGTGTGAGGCAGGGAAACAGAAGGTTGTCTGGACAGCTCTGCAGCCTCCTGCAGTGTATGTGTCTGCAGAGCCTTCATCTCCAGGCTCGCTCCACAAGCTCCTTGCTGTGCTATAACCAGTTATACACTCAGCCTGAACTGAAGAAACGAGCGTGAGGAGTGCACAGTGCCCCCCCTCCCCTTCTGTTATCAGATAGGAGACTGTATGTGTAATATGGAGGAATGCACACTGCCCTCCCCCTCCTCCCCTCTGTTACCAGGCAGGAGACTGTGTGATTGTGTTATATGGAGGAACCACAGGATGTAACACTGTGTTATATGAGGGGATCTATGAGTTACACAGTCAGTAATTACCCAGATCGTTCACCTTAGAGCTGGGAGATTAGTATACAGCCAGCAGCCCTCTCACAAATATGGATTTATTTTTTGTTTTAACAGCTCAGAGGGGAGTAAACACAGAGTGTGCAGACAGCCAATCACAGCTCAGGCGGTGTCTGGGGTGTTTCCGGACTGGTGGCATGTCCTAACAGGCTGAATGAAATGTCAGTCACAGTCACAGTGCAGGGGGCGTGTTCAGGGGCGGGATCCGACCGTGGTGTGTCCCAACTAGCCAATCACAGAAAAGGGGGTGTGTCCCGACTAGCAGCAGCAGAAATAAAAAACAGATTAACAGAAAAGCTCATATCTGCTAAACCAAGTGACTGAGGTAATGCAACCCAATTACAAAAGTGCTTATTTTTACTGTCCCCATAATCTGAGACATGACCTTTGTAGCGATATACCCCTTTAAGTTCCTGGGACCTGATGTGAAAAGTGAAATGGGAAACAGTTACACTCCAAACTCCACTATAGTGAAGAACAAAGAGCTGTTGAAGGACACCAGAAACAAAATTGTAGCCCTACACCAGGCTGGGGAGACTGAATCTGCAATAAGCAAGCAGCTTGGTGTGAAGAAATCAACTGTGGGAGCAATAATTAGAAAATGAAGACATACAAGACCACTGATAATCTCTCTCGATCTGGGGCTCTACGCAAGATCTCACCTTGTGCGGTCAAAATGATCACAAGAACGGTGAGCAAGAATCCCAGAACCACACGGGGGGACTTAGTGATGTCACGGATGCCCCTGCGACCCTTGTCCCGGGTCGCAGGCGCATCCGTGCTCCGACACCTAGCGGAGCCCCGTCCCGCATGTCGGGTTCGGAGTCCGCTCACCCCCCCCGTCCCCGCCGGCGTTCACTTACCCGGCCACGCTCCTGCTCAGCTTGTCTTCGTCTCGCGGCGCGTGGCTCCGCCCCTAGGGCGCGCGCACGCCGGCAGTTTGAAATTTAAAGGGGCAGTGCGCCGGCAATTGGTCATTGCCGGGCACTGCTCCTATTTATGTCCGGCCTCTTCCTGGCGGCCTTTGCCGGATCCTTGGTGTATATCCAGTTGGAGAAAGCGTTCCAAGTATTGTCTAGTCTTGCCTTTCCGTGTACCGAATCTCGTGCCTACGTTTACCGACCACGAGCCTCGCCGCCAGCCCTGACCTTCTGCCTGTCTACGTTCACGAGCCTCAGCCACCTGCCCTGACCTCCTGCCTGTTCCCGACTACGAGCCTGCCTGCCGATTCCGTACCTCGCCTACCCTTGGCCGCCACCGCAGGCAAGCCCCGCCAGTGGAAGCGACCTGGTAGACTCCAGCCGCAGCAAGTCCATCCCACTTTGCGGCGGGCTCTGGTGAATACCGGGACCTACTTAGATTCCGCTCCCTGGTGTGGGCTTACACCATCGCCTGTGGTGGTCCAGTGGATCCACCTCCAGACCGTTACAAGTGAATGACCAGCAGAGAGCTGGGACCAACGTAACAAAGGCTACCATCAGTAACACACTACACCGCCAGGGACTCAGATCCTGCAGTGCCAGACATGTGCCCCTACTTAAGCCAGTACATGTTCAGGCCCATATGTAGTTTGCTAGAGAGCATTTGGATGATCCAGAAGAGTACTGGGGCAATGTCATATGGTCAGATGAAACCAAAGTAGAACTGTTTGGTAGAAACACAGCTTGTCGTTGTAACAGTTGGTGGTAGTTGATCCGCTGGGCCACCACAAGCGATGGTGAAAGCCCACGCCAGGGAGTGGAGTCTAAGTAAAACCCGGTTCTCACCGCAAAGCGGGATGGACTTGCTGCGGCGGGAAACTACCAGGTCGCTTCCACTGACAGGACTTGCTTGCGGTGGTAGCCAAGGGTGAGCGTGGTACAGAATCGTGAAACGTAGGCGTAGTCGAGGACAGGCAGAAGGTCAGGACAGGCGGCAGAGGTTTGTGGTCGAGGGACAGAAGCAAGGCGGTACAGTACACGGAAGAGACAACCACGGCACAAGGAACGTTTTCTCGATAGGCTATGAGGCACTAAAGATCCGGCAGGGGACTGCCGGAGGAGGGGCCTTTATATAGGGTCAGCGACCGGCAACCACCAACAACCGACGTGCTGGCCCTTTAAACTTGAGGAAGCCGGAGCGCGCGCACTAGAGAGCGTGGGTTCGCGCGCCCGCTGGGCACAAGCAAGCAGTGATTCAGGAGCGTGAGTGAGTACCCGAGCCCCGGGGAGCGAATGCGCCCACGGCCTGGCGCACTGACCACGGGACCACTCGCCCCCAGCAACGGGGAGCCGACAGGGGAACGGACGCGCCCACAGCCTGACCCACGGGCTGCTGTGTGGTCTGTGACAGTACCCCCCTCCCCCCTTTGGCCTCCCGCTCTTCCCAGCTTGGAGGAACCTACGTACAAGCTCCTGGTCCAGAATGTTGTCCTCCGGCTCCCATGACCTTTCCTCGGGCCCGAACCCCTTCCAATCGATGAGAAAATACCATTTCCCCTTGGACACTTTCATATCCAGGATCTCCTTTACCAGAAAAATGTTAGTGGCATCCTCTTCAGGAGATGGAGAGCCGTCCTCCGAGAAAAACGGTTCAGGACCAGAGGCTTGAGAAGGGAAAAATGAAAGGAGTTCAGGATGCCTATGGAAGGCGGGAGCCGGAGTTTATAGTCCACCGGGTTTATATGTTTAAGCACTTCGAATTTTCCCACTTATCGGGGTCCCAATTTATAACTAGGAATCTTAAGGCGGACATAGTTGGCTGATAACCACACCTTATCACCTGGGGAAAAAACTGGGGGAGGGCTCCTTCTCTTATCCGGCTGTGCCTTCGTGCGTGCCGAAGCACGAAGCAGCGACTGGCGGGTAAGAGCCCAGATGGTCTTCATGTCTTGGACCAACATATCCGCTGCTGGGACCTCAGACTGGGCTGCTAGTGGGAGAGGTGGGCGGGGGTGCAGGACATATACAATATAGAAGGGAGAGGCACCCGCGGATTCAGAATCTAGGGAATTATAAGAAAATTCCGCCCACGGAAGCAAGTCGGACCAGTCAGAACTGCCAGAACTTAGAAACAAACTGGATCACTCGATCTGAGATGATTTGCAGGGGCAACCCGTGCAAATGAAAAATGTGGTGAAAAAAACTAGTGGGCCAGGCGTGGAGCAGATGGTAAACCCGGCAACGGGATAAAATGCGCCATTTTGGAAAACCGATCTGTGACCACCCAGATCACGGTGTTGCCAGAAGAGGATGGGAGAACGGTTATAAAATCCATCGCCCCGTGCCTCCAGGGACTGGTGCAGATGGGCAGGGGACATAGGAGCCCAACCGGTTTGTGACGAGGCATTTTGTTATGCGCACAGGTGATACAGGCCTCAACAAATTCCTTAACATCCTTAGCGAGGTCCGGCCACCAATTGAACCGTGAGATAAGAAGGCAAGTTTTACAAGCCCCGGGATGTCTGGCCACCAAAGAGCAGTGTCCCCACTTCAAAATTCTTTTTCGGAGCGCTGGGCTCACGTAAGTTTTCCCTGGCGGGACATTCCGGAGTTTGGCAGGGGCTGCGGAGACAAGGCGCTCAGGGGGTTTTATGTGTTCAGGGACAATTTCTTCCCCGACCACGTCGGAGACACGTGACAAGGCGTCTACCTTAAGATTCTTTTCCGCAAGACGAATTGCCGGTAATAGTTGCAAAAACCCAGAAAACGTTGTATTGCCCGAAGGCCGGCTGCGAGGCCATTGCAAGACAGCAGACAACTTGGCAGGGCCCATCCGCAAGCCCTGATCAGAGATAATGTAGCCCAGGAATGGGAGGCTAGTTTAATGGAAGACGCACTTCTCCAGCTTGGCGTACAGGCGGTTAGCTCGGAGGTGCCTCAGTACCTGGCGAACATGGACGCGGTGAGTCTCCAGGTCAGGTGAGTATACCAAAATGTCGTCCAAGTACACCACGACACAGGAATATAGGAGTTCCCTGAAGACATCATTCACGAACTCCTGGAAGACGGCTGGGGCGTTACACAGGCCGAAAGGCATGACCAGGTACTCAAAGTTCCCATACCTGGTGTTAAAGGCCGTCTTCCATTCATCGCCCTTACGGATACGGACCAGATTGTATGCACTCCTCAAGTCTAGCTTGGTGAAGATCTTCACACCACGTAGGCGATCAAAAAGCTCCGTGATCAGCGGTAGAGGGTACCGATTCTTCACCGTGATCTTATATAGTCCCCGGTAATCAATACAGGCCGTAAGGAACCGTCCTTCTTTGCCACGAAGAAGGATCCTGTTCCTGCAGGAGAGGAGGACTTTCAGATAAACCCCTTCTGTAGATTCTCCTGTATATACTCTGACATGACTTGAGTTTCGGGTACAGACAAGGGGTAGACCCAACCCTGAGGAGGATTGGTACCCAGTAGTAGGTAAATCGGGCAATCATATGGGCGATGAGGAGGGAGGGTCTCCACTTGCCTCTCCAAGAAGACATCGAAAAATTCTTGATACTCGGCTGGTAAACCGGGCAACGGCTCGCAGGGCTTGGAACGAGAGCAGGGAAGCACCGGGCGAGGTGCCACCAGACAGCAGCTCAAGTAGTTGGAACCCCAGCGAGTTACTTCCCCTGACGTCCAGTCTAGCGGAGGAGAGTGGAGTCACAGCCATGGGAGTCCTAGCAGAATCGCCAAGGAGGAGCGAGGCAACACATAAAAGGTGATTTTTTCCTTATGCAGAACCCCAACATGAAGAGACAACGGCTTGGTGGTGTACCGTATTACGTCACTTAGGAGCTCTCTGCTGACTGAGGAGATCACCAGCGGCTTTTCCAGGTGGACTACTGGAAGGCGATACCGTTGTACGAGGGAGTAGTGAATAAAGTTCCCAGCTGAGCCGGAGTCCA
Source organism: Phyllomedusa bahiana (assembly GCA_025379985.1). Lineage (NCBI taxonomy): Eukaryota > Metazoa > Chordata > Amphibia > Anura > Hylidae > Phyllomedusa > Phyllomedusa bahiana. The sequence goes on along the minus strand of JAODAL010034171.1, from coordinate 38,532 downwards.
GAAAGGCTGGGACCTGAAACGCTAGACCAGCATCAGTCTCGATCCGTACCGGCATCATCAGGCATGGAGAGGAGGAATTTGCACCAAGGGACGCCTCTCCACGAAGCATAGGTGCGGGAGTTTCCCGGACCCTTGGGACGCTGAGGACAATTCCTCCGAAAATATTCTGGACTACCACAATATAAACATAAATTCTCCGTCCGACGTCGGGCCGTTTCTTGCTCGAAAGTCGAACCCAGTCGACCTGCATAGGTTCCTCAATTGGGAGATGGTGACGGTAGTAGGGATGGCCTCTGGAATACTGGAGCCAGGCGAGAAAACCGGTGGGGATGGACCACCTCATGTTCTTGCCGTAGCTCTTCTCTCCTTTCAGCGAAACGCACGTCTATGCGAGTAGCAAACTGGATTAACTCGCTGAGAGAGAAAGGGATATCTCTGGCAGCCAGCACGTCCTTAGCCCTACTGGAGAGTCCCTTTTTGAAGGTGGCGTACAGGGTGGCCTCATTCCAGGTTAGATCCGAGGCTAAGGTGCGGAACTGCACCGTGTAGTCTCCCACAGACGAATCCCCCTGGCTCAGGTTTAGGAGAGCCGTTTCGGCAGAGAAGGCTCGAGCTGGTTCCTCAAATACACCACGGAATTCCTGAAGGAACGACCGTAGATCCGCCGTCACCGGATTGTTCCTATCCCACAGAGGCGTGGCCCATGCCAAGGCCTTCCCGAATAGCAAACTGACCACGAATGCCACCTTCGAACGCTCCATGGGGAACTGGTCAGCCATCAATTCTATGTGCATGGAGCACTGGGTGATGAAACCATGGCACTGCTTGGAATCCCCCTCAAACTTTGACGGTAGCGGCAACCGGAGCTTGGGACCCATAGTCGCAGGTAGAGCAGCTGGAGATGGTGTAGCCACGGGAGAAGATGGTGGCTGATGTTGATTCACCAATAGTTGCTGCAGCATGGCGGATAGCTGGTCCAACTGCTGCACTTGTTGCGCAATCTGTCGTGACTGCTGCGAAACGACAACTGCAAGGTCTGCTTTACCAGGCAGAGGCACCTTGGTGGGATCCATGGCCGGATCTTACTGTAACAGTTGGCGGTAGTGGATCCGCTGGGCCACCACAAGCGATGGTGAAAGCCCACGCCAGGGAGCGGAGTCTAAGTAGAACCCGGTTTTCACCAGAGCCCGCCGCAAAGCGGGATGGACTTGCTGCGGCGGGAAACTACCAGGTCGCTTCCACTGGCAGGACTTGCTTGCGGTGGTAGCCTATGGTGAGCGTGGTGCAGAATCATGAGACGTAGGTGTAAAAACTGCAAAAATGAATGTGTCTTCAATCAGAATAATTTACAGCAACCAATAGTGATGAGCGATTACGTCGACTATCGTCATCGGGTCGATAGTCGATATGGTTAATTATCAAGACGATTTCCGATAATCGATAATAGGTTATCGCCGATGACCATTAAAGTCTATGGGAGAGGAACAACACTTTCATTCTTACACCCAAACAGGGCTGGAGAAGCTAGAATTAACATCCACAACAGTCAAATAGATACGTGCTACATCTTAGGCAACACACTTAGGTTATAAAAGTCACAGAAAAAAAGTCACAGACCATTCACTATCCCTGTCTTGTACCACAGCCTGACCCTTAAACCTGCATGACCCACAAATTAAAAAGTGCCTGAAGGCAGTATGATTTGAACCATCATTTTACTTGAACTGGACATTGAATATCCCTGTCCTGGAATGCAGCATGAGCCCCAAACCCGCATGACCCCAGATTTAAAAGTGCCAGAAAAAGGAGTCTTTCAACCACCATTTTAGTTTCATTGGACATAGACTATCCATGTCCTGGGCCACAGCATGAGCCCCAAACCTGCATGACCCACAGGTTAAAAAAGTGCCGGAAAAAGTAGTCTTTCAACCACCATTTTAGTTTCACTGGATAGACTATCCTGTCCTGGGCACAGCATTTAGCCCAACCTGCATGACCCCCAGATTTAAAGTGCCGAAAAGGAGTCTTTGAACCACATTTAGTAAATGACATTGACTATACCTGTTCTGTACCACAGTATGACATTAAACCTGTCGACCCAATTAAAAAGTGCCGGAAAAAGGAGTCTTTTTAACCACCATTTTATTTCATTAGACATTGACTAGATCTGTCCTGGGCCACAGCATGAGCCCCAAACCTGCATGCCCCCCAGTTTTAAAAAGTGCCGGAAAAAGGAGTCTTTGAAACACCATTTTAGTTGAACTGGATATTGACTATACCTGTTCTGTACCACAGTATGACCATTAAACCTGTCTGACCCACAGATTAAAAAGTTCCGGGAAAAGGAGTCAAAACGTTCTCAGGCTTTGAATGGAAGGAGGACTATGTATGGTTGAGTCTGGACATCACTAGTCTTTACTCTAGGATACCTCAAGGTTTGATTGAAATCGTGGTTAAACATCATTTGGATAAAAATAAAACATATAATGAAAACTTGAAAATATTCTTACTAGACAGTATAGATTTTTTACTGTACAACAATTATTTAGATTTAATCAAACCTTTTTCCTACAATTATGTGGAGTCCCTATGGGGGGCAACGGCCTCGCCCACACTAGCCAACCTCTTTATGGGATGGTGGGAATATCACACGATATACAATCTTAACAATCCCTTCTCTAATGCAATAGTCTGGTATGGGCGTTACATAGACGACCTGTTGGTTGTCTGGAGGTCGGGGGTGGCGCCCATGCCAGACTTTGCCTTATATCTTAACAACAATGACATCAATTTAGAATTTACCTATACCTCTGACACACAAAAAAATTCCTTTTGGATATTGAATTAACAAGTAATACAAAAGAATGCAAGGTCAACACAACTTTATATAGAAAACCTGTGAGTGGGAACACAGTCCTACGCGCTGACAGCTGTCATCCAAAACATACGATACAAGCAATACCAGTTGGAGAATATAGCAGAGCCAAAAGGGCCTGCACGGAAAAAACAGAATATGAGAAACAAGAAAAAATAATAAGTAAACGTTTGAGAGAGAGAGGATATAAAGAAAAAACATTGCATGTAGCCAGAAATAAAATACAAAACAAAACACAAAAAGATCTCTTGGCGAAAAGGAAACGTAGTGATGAAAATAAGAAAGGTATAGTTTTTTCCACACCATACAGCGTAGAATATGAACAAATAAAAAAACTAATCTATAAAAATGCTAACATACTACGATCAGACCCCATTTTGGCAGATATTATAGATGAGGGTATCAGAGTAGTCGCTAAACGAAATAAAACTATAGGTAATGCTGTCACATCTAGTGACTTTGACTCTAAAAGTAAACAAAAAACGTGGCTCACAACAAAAGGTTTTCATAAATGTGGAAAGAAACGTTGCAGCGTGTGTAAGTATGTAAAGAAAATGGAATACTTTGGAGATGATAAATGTGAACAAATGAAGTATCAAATAAGGGATTTCCTGAATTGCGACACAGACCACATAATTTATATTATACGATGCATGGCTTGTGAAAAAAATTATATTGGTAGTAGTATTAGGAAGTTCAGAACTAGAATCACGGAACATTTAGCCAGTATTAGAAAAGGTATTAATTCATACTCAGGGATAGCAAAACATTTTATAGAAGAGCATGAAAGTAGGATAGACAATATGTGCTGCTATGCGATAGAAAGAGTACCGAAACCCAGGGATGGAGGAAACTGGGAACGACAGGTGCGATTGCGAGAGGCATATTGGACATATGCGCTAGAAACTCGATCACCACAAGGACTAAATTATAGAAACGACCTTGCATACGTTTATTAAGATAAAACATTAAATACATAAACTAGTTCATGGTAATCCCAAATAGTTAAAAATGTATAGATAACAAGTGTATTTGGTAATGACTTAGTTAACGAAGTGTGTTAACTTAAGTGTGTTAACACACTTCGTTAACTAAGTCATTTGGGTCTCTTGACTCTAGATCTAGATCTTTTGGCAATATGGTTGTATTCATTTGTCTTTGATAGATCTAAGCATCGCTGAGCTGAATAATCTGTAAGTCATCTAACGTAACTGCCGTTTTTGAATTGCTCTCGGCGATATATCAGGTAATGTAATTACCCTTTATTCCCACGCGGTTTTTTCAAGTTGTGACCTGCGTTTACTGTTTTCTATTTCCCAACCTTCCCCTGAAGCGATCCCTGGATGATCGAAACATGTCGGGATAAGGTCACAGGGCCAAGTAGGGCCAGTGTGTATAGGGTCAGGTTCCTGGCAGGCACGCTCTTTTTAGGGCGATTGTCCTGCGTTTCTTTGGCTTGGGCTGCATAGGGCGAGTGTATTTTACCGCCTACCCTGTTTTCGGTCTTTAGTTTGTAACACCATATAATGCTTGAGCGTTTCTTTCTCAGGAGATATTAGTATTTTAATGAATATTAATAAAAGTTAAATTTTATAGCCATTTTCTCCTCTTTTTGTTTAGTATCTCACAGCAACATGACCTCAAAACCATTGACAATGCGAAAAATTCTAAAGATAAAGTAAGTAAATGGAATATGGTTTTGTCATGAAACATTGGTGTCTTTTACAGTCTCCACACCGCAAAACCAGCAAAATGATCTTTTTGGAACTGAGAATAAAAATTGCAGAGAGAAATGATCATTTTAAAAAACATTTTTCAAGAGGACCATTTCTGTTTGAATAGGAATGTGAAGTAGACCGGCAACTAATCGGTTACCTCGGCAATTGGGGTCACAACATCATCAGAGATCCATGCCTGATTCATCTTGATGAAAGTCAAACGATCCACATTATCTGTGGAAAGCTGAATGCGTTTGTCTGTAATGACTCCTCCAGCTGTGCTGAAGGTCCGCTCAGATATAACGCTGGCTGCTGGGCAAGACAACACCTCTATGGCGTGGCGAGCGAGCTCAGGCCATTCATCCATTTTGGATACCCAGAAGTCGATTGGGTCCGGAACACATCCAAAAACATCGGTGTTGAGACGCAGATAGTCGTGCACCATGATCTTAAGCTGGTCTCTGTGTGTTGTATGTGTGCCCTGCATTACATGCGTTGGTGAGGTGGTAAATAAAGATTGCCAGAGGTCACCCATTAGGCTTCTGCCACATTGCCTGCTGCTGCTGCTGCCTCTACGGCTACTTGGCACTCTACTGCTGTCACGTCGCTGACGTTGTTCCACCGTGACATTTGAAGAACGTGAAGCAGACAAAACAGATGTCTCCAGTTTATCAATCAGCAAGGTCTCTCTTTCCTGCATTTTACTCTCTATTTGGGTGGGTGGAAAGAAAGTGCTGAGTTTTATTTTGTACTGGGGATCCAGAAGGGTGGCCATCCAGTAACTGTTGTTCATTTTGATGGCCTTAATGCGAGGATCATGTTGGAGGAAATGGAGCATCCAAGCACTCATGTGAGAGATGGAGCCTTGATTTCCCAGGCCTCTGGGTCGAGGGGCACTAGCAAATTGATCTTCATCATCTTCCTCCTCCGCCTCAAATTCGCGCCAACCTCTTTCCAAGGCAGGGACGTCGGTAACGTCGGTGTCTAGGAATACCTCCACCTCCTCCTCCGCTTCCTCCGGCACAGCTTCAACACAATCCTGACTTACCGCAGATGATGCACCCTGAGAGCTGATGTGCTGCCTTGCACTAGCCCTGGACCCCGAACCACTGCCTAATGAAGACCGATAAAATTGTGAAACTGTCGGGCCTTCTGGATTCGACGGAGAGAAAGGCTCCCTGTCCGCATCTGTGTCCGTCTCCTCCTCCGTCGCTGGTGGGACCTGATGTTTCAGAGTGTCCAACGATCGTTCCAGAACTAAGATCACCACAATGCTCATGCTGACAAGGGCATTGTCCGCACTGACCATTTTGGTGGCTTCTTCAAAACTGGCAAGGATGGTGCAGAGCTCTTTCACCTGCCTCCACTCTCGGTGGCTCAACACCCGAGGTCCACATCGCTGCTTGTCAGGCCATGTGTCACTTCGTACTGCGTAATGGCATTGCGCTGCTGCCACAATCGCTGGAGCATGCAGAGGGTGGAATTCCAGCATGTTGCCACATCAAACAAAAGACGGTTGACGGGGAGGCCCAGCTGACGCTGCAACGCAGCCAGGTGGGACGAAGCAGGGTGCGAACGGCGGAAGTGCGAACTCAGACCTCGAGCCTTCCTCAGCAAGCAGTCCAGACCCGGGATGCGCTTTAGAAATTTCTGGACGACGAGGTGCATGACATGTACAAGGCAAGGGATGTGCTCCAGCCTACCGATCTTAAGGGCGGCCAGCAGATTTCGCCTGTTATCGCACACCACCTTGCCTGGCACAAGGTTCTTGTCACCCAGCCAGCGCTCGGTCTCGTTGCGGAGAGCCGTCCACAGCTCCTGACCTGTGTGTGGACGGTCTCCAAGACTGATTCATTTCAACACGGCCTAGTTTCTCTGGGCCCGTGATGCCACCAGAGGACCTTGGGGGAAAGAGCCCTGCACCATCCTTGCGGTTTTGAAGAGCGTGCGCCGAGCCTGAAAGCCACCGTCACCACCAGAGACATCCACCCAGCTCACCCAGTGAGCTGTCACAGAGATATAGCGCCTTGGCTGTGCTTACTAGTCCATGTGTCGGTGGTCAGATGGACTTTTCCGGACACAGATGCAGACAACGCGCTTGACATTTTAGATGACACGTGGCTGGCCAGGGCAGGGACGGCTTTTCTGGCAAAGAAATGCCTGCTCGGCATCTGGTATTGGGGGCAGGCAAGGGCCATGATGTGGCGGAACCCATCTGTGTCCACCAGACGGACAGGCAACATTTCCAAGGCCAAAAGCCTGGCAATGCCGACATTCAGGCTTTTGGCTTTGGGATGGTTTGGGTTAAAGTGTTTCTTCTGCTCCCAAACCTGGAAGACAGAAGGCTGGCTGCTAGACTGGCCACTGTACGGCGTGCAGGTCGTCAAACTGGTGGAAGGAGAAGGGGTAGGATGGGTCTCTGGTGGTGCTGGTGGTACTCGGGCGACGGTGGAGGCTGAAGCGGAGGCTGATCCCTGATCATGACTCTGAGAGACATGGGCAGATGAGGAACGCTTGGTGGTGGCGGAGGAGAAGGTGGAGACAGAGGGTGTGACAGTGGTTGGAAGCCCAGCATCAGTGTGGCATTTTTTTGGCCAAGTGTTGCCTCCAGTTCAAGTCATGCATTCGCTGCATGTGACTAGACATGTTGGTGGTGGTTAAACACCTAAGATTCTTGCCTCTACTTATGCGTTGACGGCAAAGGCGACATATGAGATCGCTGGGTGAATCAGACGCTTGCTCAAAGAAGGCCTGGCTTGAGAGCTCCTAGACCTTTTTGACGGCGATAAGCGAGGAGCGGGGTTTCCGCTGACCGTGGCTGGCGGAATCATCTCAGCGGACTTCTGCGACCGCCCTCTCCATTTTTGTAGGCGGGACCCATATTGACACTACCCCATTGTCTTCCTCCTCGTCCAGTGATGAAGCGCTCGCAAGCAAATTCTGCTGAAAAGACCACGTTGGATCCGCAGTGTCGTCATCATCATCATCAACACAGGTGACTTGGTCGTCCTGACATTCTGCATCCAGGAGCTGCGGGCTACAAGCAAGAGGCACTGCAAGGCATTGCCGACCGCCCGGGATTTTTGCCGATTGACCGGCTTCCTTCTCCTCCTCTGATGGCATCAGTAACTGGGCGTCAGAGCAGAAAAAATCATCCTCTTTGGCCTCTTGATCTTTTAACATGCTTTCTGACCCCAACCGCATTTTGTCATCAAAGAGGTCTTCATAAAATGGATTATCCACAGTGGTGGGTACACGAGTTGACATTTGGACGGCCTTCGCTTCATTTTGGACGGATGCTGATGATGCTGATGATGACATTTGTGGCCGTGACTAGGAGGACGAGGAGGTAAGACTGCTGGATGCAGGTTGCATTAACCACTGAAGAACAGATTGGCGATGCTGTTCGTTACTGAGATTCACAGGGCCCTGACCCAGCGATGACAGGCCTGACGGTCCTGCAACCGACGATTCACTGGCTTGCGTGTTGTCGCCAGCACTGGAAGGAGCACCTTCTCTCGTACCTCTACCTCCATGTCCTACCCCCCTCTTTGCTCGCTTACCACCTGCATTTTGCTCCATGTTCAGAAAGATAAAAATTTGAGAAGGTATGGAAGAGTTTTGGAAAGTCTCTTATTAAAAGACGGCAAATCACAGCTATTCTCAAATCCCTCTAATTTCCTACAGCCAACTAGGATTAGAAGCTGAAATGTTTCTTGCGAATACCTGTGAAATGCGGGCTGGTGGAAGAACCGTAAGACAAAATCAAAAGTGTTCCTCCTTCAGTTCCAGGGATTTACAACTGCCCAGTAGGACTAGGAATTGATAGTTTTCAACTAAATATCATACAAGTGCGCTATCTGCACCAAACTGAGATTCAACGAGCCCAATAAAACTATTCAGAAGTTACATGGATGAGAAATTGTGTTTTTTGCAGCAATGACAAACGAGAACAGTTGCTAGAAAATTTTTCTATCAGAATTGTCGTACAACGTGGCTATTTGAAAAAACTAGGGCCGCACCACGTGCAATACAGCTATTTAAAAACTATTCGGATAACAAACGGTATTTTTTGCACCTATCAATACACCTGCGGTGACTACAAAATTGCTGTATTCAAATTTAAGTGCAAGGTGGCTCTATGAACAAAGCTGGCCTGCGCCAACGTGAAAAATCACCTATCTGAAATGGTTACGGGTAATAAAAGGTATTTTTTGCACCTATCAAATAACCTGCGTACTACAAAATTCTGTATTCAACTTAAGTGCAAGGTGCTCTATGAAAAAGCTGGCCTGCCAAGTGAAAAACACCTATGATTATAGGATAATAAAAGTTGAGTTTTGCACCTATCAAATACACCTGCGGTGACTACAAAATTGCTGTATTCAAATTTAAGTGCAAGGTGGCTCTATGAACAAAGCTGGCCTGCGCCAAAGTGAAAAAACACCTATCTGAAATGTATACGGATAATAAAAGTGGAGTTTTGCACCTATCAAATACACCTGCGGTGACTACAAAATTGCTGTATTCAAATTTAAGTGCAAGGTGGCTCTATGAACAAAGCTGGCCTGCGCCAAAGTGAAAAAAACACCTATCTGAAATGTATACAGATAATAAAAGTGGAGTTTTGCACCTATCAAATACACCTGCGGTGACTACAAAATTGCTGTATTCAAATTTAAGTGCAAGGTGGCTCTATGAACAAAGCTGGCCTGCGCCAAAGTGAAAAAAAACACCTATCTAAAATGTATACGGATAATAAAAGTGGAGTTTTGCACCTATCAAATACACCTGCGGTGACTACAAAATTGCTGTATTCAAATTTAAGTGCAAGGTGGCTCTATGAACAAAGCTGGCCTGCGCCAAAGTGAAAAAAAACACCTATCTGAAATGTATACGGATAATAAAAGTGGAGTTTTGCACCTATCAAATACACTTGCGGTGACTACAAAATTGCTGTATTCAAATTTAAGTGCAAGGTGGATCTATGAACAAAGCTGGCCTGCGCCAAAGTGAAAAAAAACACCTATCTGAAATGTATACGGATAATAAAAGTGGAGTTTTGCACCTATCAAATACACCTGCGGTGACTACAAAATTGTTGTATTCAAATTTAAGTGCAAGGTGGCTCTATGAACAAAGCTGGCCTGCGCCAAAGTGAAAAAAAACACCTATCTTAAATGTATACGGATAATAAAAGTGGAGTTTTGCACCTATCAAATACAGCTGCGGTGACTACAAAATTGCTGTATTCAAATTTAAGTGCAAGGTGGCTCTATGAACAAAGCTGGCCTGCGCCAAAGTGAAAAAAACACCTATCTGAAATGTATACGGATAATAAAAGTTTAGTTTTGCACCTATCAAATACACCTGCGGTGACTACAAAATTGCTGTATTCAAATTTAAGTGCAAGGTGGCTCTATGAACAAAGCTGGCCTGCGCCAAAGTGAAAAAAACACCTATCTGAAATGTATACGGATAATAAAAGTGGAGTTTTGCACCTATCAAATACACCTGCGGTGACTACAAAATTGCTGTATTCAAATTTAAGTGCAAGGTGGCTCTATGAACAAAGCTGGCCTGCGCCAAAGTGAAAAAAAACACCTATCTGAAATGTATACGGATAATAAAAGTGGAGTTTTGCACCTATCAAATACACCTGCGGTGACTACAAAATTGCTGTATTCAAATTTAAGTGCAAGGTGGCTCTATGAACAAAGCTGGCCTGCGCCATTGTGAAAAAAACACCTATCTGAAATGTATACGGATAATAACAGTGGAGTTTTGCACCTATCAAATACACCTGCGGTGACTACAAAATTGCTGCATTCAATTTTAAGTGCAATGTGTCTCTATGAACAAAGCTGGCCTGCGCCAAAGTGAAAAAAACTGCTATCTGAAATGTATACGGATAATAAAAGGTATTTTTTGCACCTATCAAATACACCTGCAGTGACTACAAAATTGCTGTATTCAAATTTAAGTGCAAGGTGGCTCTATTAACAAACCTGGCCTGCGCCAAATTTAAAAAAAAAAATATCTTAAATGTATACGGATAATAAAAGTGGAGTTTTGCACCTATCAAATACACCTGCGGTGACTACAAAATTGCTGTTTTCAAATTAAGTGCAAGGTGGCTCTATGAACAAAGCTGGCCTGCGCCAAAGTGAAAAAAAACACCTACTCTAAAAATGTATACGATAATAAAAGTGGAGTTTTGCACCTATCAAATACACCTGCGGTGACTACAAAATTGCTGTATACAAATTTAAGTGCAAGGTGGCTCTATGAACAAAGCTGGCCTGCGCCAAAGTGAAAATAACACCTATCTGAAATGTATACGGATAATAAAAGTGGAATTCTGCACCTTTTAAATACACCTGCGGTGACTACAAAATTGCTGTATACAAATTTAAGTGCAAGGTGGCTCTATGAACAAAGCTGGCCTGCGCCAAAGTGAAAAAACACCTAACAGAAATGTAAACGGATAAAAAAGGTATTTTTTCACCTATCAAATACACCTGCGGTGATTACAAAATTGCTGTATTCAAATTTAAGTGCATGGTGGCTCTATGGACAAAGCTGGCCTGCGCCAAAGTGAAAAAAACAATTATCTGAAATGTATACGGATAATAAAAGTGGAGTTTTGCACCTATCAAATACACCTGCGGTGACTACAAAATTGCTGTATTCAAATTTAAGTGCAAGGTGGCTCTATGAACAAAGCTGGCCTGCGCCAAAGTGAAAAAAACACCTATCTGAAATGTAAACGGATAATAAAAGTGGAGTTTTGCACCTGTGAAATACACCTGCGGTGACTACAAAATTGCTGTATTCAAATTTAAGTGCAGACTGCACAACATACAAGAGATTTGGTAACAGTGTCTTATGCAATTGCTGTAGCCCCAAAACTTCAACTATGAACTTTTGGGCACTCAATTAAATTTTGTAGCAACCAACCATTATTTGAAATAGATTTCTTTCTATAGGAGATTTGTTAACAGTGTATTATGCAATAGCTGTACCCCCACAACTCCAAAAATGAATTTTTTTTTGAATCAGAATAATTTTCAGCAACCAACCACTATTTGAAATAGGTTTCTTTCTATAGGAGATTTGGTAAAGGTGTCTTATGCAATTGCTGTACCCTCAAAACTGAAAAAATGAATTTTTCTTCAATCAGAGTAATTTGCAGCAACCAACCACTATTTGAAATAGATTTCTTTCTATAGGAGATTTGGTAACAGTGTCTTATGCAATAGCTGTACCCCCAAAACTGCAAGAATGAATTTTTCTTCAATCAGAATAATTTGCAGGATCCAACCTCTATTTGAAGTCGATTTCTTTCTATAGGAGATTTGGTAATGGTGTCTTATGCAATAGTTGTACCCCCAAAACTGCAAAAATGAACTTTTCAGCACTCAAAATGATTTTCACCAAGCACTCAAAATGATTTTCCTATAGATTTCTTTCTATAGGAGATTTGGTAACTGTGTTTTATGCAATAGCTGTACCCCCAAAACTGCAAAAATGAATTTTCCTTCAATCAGAATAATTTGCAGCAATTTGCAACCACTATTTAAAATAGATTTATTTCTATAGGAAATTTGGTAACAGTGTCATCTGCAATAGCTGTACCCCCAAAACTGCAAAAATAAACTTTTGGGAACTGAGTATGAGTATATGAGTATGATGTATATGAGAATTAGGCATTTTTAAGCCTGCAAATGTCACCAAATAACAGCTTCTGGGTGTGGGAAAGATACAGCCAGCAATGCAAAACTCCCTAACTGTTGCTGTCTATGATTCCATAAGCTTGCTTTACACTCCACTAACTAACTTCCTAACAGGGGTGTAAATCGAAAAGCCTGGGCCCCATAGCAAACTTTTGGATGGGGCCACCCTCACCCGCCTCCCAGACCATAAACATTTATCAGGACCTCTTAAATCATGCAGTTACTAGATAATACAAGGAGTGAATACTGCACCATAGATCTCTCCATTATACTTCTCCCAAACACATCCCCCTAGACCGAGTCAAACCTTATCAATAACACCAATACATATGGACCTGATTATACCGCCAGAACACGACCACAAATTACCACCACAGAGTGACTGAATAATACTCCTACACTATTACTGAATAAATGTCAATATTACTGCCATATAGTGGTATATAGCAGATGTACACATACACGGTTACGGGGTTGGAAGTAAGACTATTTAAATGTTTTAGTCTGTAGGTGCTAACATGCCATGAATAAGGAGCTACGGGCTCCGAAACTCGTCGGCCATGTTATGGTTTCACATGTATTTCTACGGAATCTTTTAATGTTTTTGTTACTATAAAGCTTCGCTACTTTTAAGTAGAAGCAAAGGTGTTACGCTGGATACTTCCATTTCGTTTACACATATAGTGGTAGATACCTGTAAACAGGCTCGGCTGACATATAAATGATTACAGTGCAATTACATCTTGTGACTCACAGTTGAAGTTTCTCTACTGAGTCATTGACTTTCCCTTTTGTTTTTCATCCGGTCCAGACCGCAATGATGACTTCTCCCAGCCGCCACTCGTCCCTGCAGATTTGGACACAAATATCTTAGAATCCTCAGTTTTCCAGCACCTCACTCCCTGCCTACCACCTTCAAACATCCCAGGGGTGGGAGAGAGGTTAAAGGCCATAGATTAGAGTAACTACAAAGCAAAAAAACCCTCCTTTAAAACTTTACTTTTAAATAGTCACTTAAAACTCAAGATTCCCAAATATTATATACAAAAGGCATACAGCTACAAAAGAGCAAAATTGATCATCAATGTTCAATTATTAATGTTATCACTAGAGATGGGCGAATTTCTCCAAAATTCGATTCGGTCAATTCGCCGAATTTTCCGACAAAAATAAATTCGGTCCGAATTACTTCGGCACGAATCGCGTTAAAAAGCAGCTATTTCCAGGCTGCACAGAGCCTGCAGGGTGCTGTAGAACGTTTGCCATGCTTAAATATGCAGAGGGAGCTTGGTTTGGTCTTCATACAATGTTGTGTTTTAGTATGACACGCACATGACTGCCGCCCGCTCTTAGAATCGCTTCACTATAAAATTCCCTGGGCACTTAAGAGGGCAAAATGACCAAAAAACTCAAGCGGGAATGTAGCCTGATAAAGTATTGCAAGCGAAAGCTGGAAAAAAACAAGCTGAGAGCTCAGGTGGCACATTAGTGACAGAGTGTGGAGGTGCGGCGGCCAGCCACAGCAGCTGGGTCAGGCAGTGGCACAAGGGACATTCTGGAGGCGGCAAAAACAGTATTAGGCCCAGAGTGGCACAATGATACAGTGGGGAGGTCCCGACCGCAGCAGCATGAGATCAGGCAGGGGCACAATGACATTCTGGAGGCGGCCCAAAACAGTATTGGGCCCAACGAGTGGCACAATCACACAGTGTGGAGGTCACGGCCCGGCAGCAGTATGAGATCTGGCAGTGGCACAAGGGACATTCTGGAGGGGGGCCAAACAGTATTAGGCCACAGGGTGCACAATCAAACAGTGTGGCGGACACGGCGGCAGCAGTCTGCGGTCAGACAGTGGCACAATGCCCTTCTGGAGGCCGCAAAACCGTATTAGGCCACATAGTGGCACAATGATACAGTGTGGAGGTCACGAGCACAGCAGAGAAAGGGAAAGATGGGGGCCCATTTTGGCACAAGGGGAAACATTTCTGGAGGCGGCCAAAACAGTTATTAGGCCACAGAGTGGCACAATCCCCACAGTGTGGAGTTCACGGCGGCAGCAGTATGAGTCAGGCAGGGGGCACAATGACATTCTGGAGGCGGCAAATACAGTATTGGGCCACAGAGTGGACAATCACACAGTGTGGAGTCACGGCGGGCAGCAGTAGGGAGGTCAGGCAGTGGCACAATGACTTCTGGAGGCGGGCCAAAAAAAAGTTATTTAGGCCATCGGGAGTGGCAAACCCCATTGATTACCAAAGGTTGGAATGTTGGGAGGTCAGACAGCAGCAGCATGAGATCAGGCAGTGGCACAAGGGACATTCGGGAGGGGGCCCAAAAACAGTATTAGGCACAGAGTGGCACAATCACACAGTGTGGGGGGCCCAGGGCGGCAGCAGTATGAGATCAGGCAGTGGCACAATGACATTCTGGAGGGGGGCAAAACAGTATTAGGCCACAGAGTGGCACAATCACACAGTGTGGAGGTCACCGGCAGCAGCGTATGAGGTCAGGCAGTGGACAATGACCTTCTGGAGGCGGCAAAAACAGTTTTTAGGCCACAGAGGGGCCCACAATCACACAGTGTGGAGGTCACGACAGCAGCAGCATGAGATCAGGCAGTGGCACAATGACATTCTGGAGGTGGCAAAGAATGGCACAATGACAGATAGCGGAGGTCACAGCAGCAGCAGCATGAGGTCAGGCAGTGGCACAATGACACAGTGTGGAGGACATGGCAGGAGTCACAGCAGCAGCATGAGGTCAGAGAGTGGCACAATGACATTTGGAGGTGGCAAAACAGGAGGAAGCCACAGAGTGGCAAATTGTCTGAGAGCGGGGACACGGGGCAGCAGCATGAGGTCAGGCAGTGGCACAATGACACAGTGTGGAGGACATGGCAGCAGACACACAGCAGCAGCATGAGGTCGGGACAGTGGCACATTGACACAGTGTGGATGTCACGGCAACAGCAACAGCAGCAGCAGCATGAGGTATAGTGGCACAATGGCAGAGTGTTTGAGGTGGGTGGCAATACCAGTCCCTGGTAAAGATGGTGGTAGGCAGATGGAGAAACTGTCAGCAGATGTGTGGCATCAGGTGGGTGGCGGCATCAGAATAGTGGCTGAGGCAGGTAGTTTGAACCCAGACTGACGCCTAAGGCATTGGTGTGTGGAAATCTGGCCCAAACCACGCCTGATTCAATCTTGACAAAGGTCAGTCGTTCCACATTTCCCGTGGACAAGGCGGGTTTTCCTTGGGGTAACGATGGCCCCCGCCGCACTGAACAACCCGCTTCTGATGCCACACTACTGGCCCGGGGAGGACAGTTTCTCCACTGCAAATCGGAAGTTGCGGCCCCCAAAATCCAGTTTTTGGGTGCCCATTAGTCCAGCGGATCTTCTAAAATGAGGTGGCAGATTGCTGTCCAATTAGGCCACAACCTGTTGGTTCAGGGCTGCTCCAAAGGGCCCGTGCTGCTGCTGGCGCTGCCCTCCTCCCCTAGCGGGTGAAGGAAGCTGCCCAAACAGTGACTCCAGATTAGGTTACTATGATGGAGCTGGTACTGCTCCTACCCCCCACCTTTCCTCCAGCAGCCGCGGGCAGTAGTACGTGAGCGCTGAGGAACCCCCCGGTCAGACCTGTCAGAGGAGGGACGATGCCGCACATAGGCAGCGGCCAACTGATTACGGAGGATTTCCCTATAGTATTTGAGTTTTTCTTCCCTCTCAATAGCTGGGAAAAAGGCTCCCATTTTGGACCGGTAGCGAGGGTCCAATAGGGTGGAGAGCCAGAAGTCATCCCTCTGCCGGATGCTGACTATTCGGCTGTCACTAGCCAGGACAAATAAGCATGCTGCGGGCATCTGCACAAGTGACTCCGAGGGGCTCCCTGCCCCCATTTCCACTGTATACTGCACGGTGCTTGGGGGTCATCTGCCTCGTCTTCCTCATCTCATCCACCTCCCAGCTGCTCCTGCTCCTCCCCTCTTGTCACCTGGGGAGAAAAATCCCCTCATTTCACCAGACAATGCTTCTGCTCCAATTTTCCTCCTCCTCCTCCTTCATTTTCAGTCCCCACCGGACTCATGTGGCCATGAGATGTAGTCGCCACGTCTCCAGTCCTGCCCAGACAGATTTTTCAGCATCTGTTCCAGGCATAAGCAGTGGAATGACGTTATTATCCCGTGTCCTGGCAACTGACAAATAACGTCGCCTCCCCGAAAAGACCTCAACAAATGGCAGGTGTCACGCATGAGCTGCCACTGGCTGACATCAAAGTTACACAGGGGAGTACTTCTGTCTGCCTGGATCATCAAAAAATCGTTAATGGCCTTTCTCTGTTCATACAGTCGGTCCAACATGTGCAGGCTGGAATTCCAGCGGGTGGAAACATCGCTTTTTAGAGTGTGTTGGGCGGAGGCCGTTCTGCCGCTGCAACTTGAGGAGGGTGTTCCTGGCTTTGTACGAATGGATAAAGTGCATGCACAGTTTCCTGGCCATTTTCAGAATGTTCTGAAGATCTGTGGAAGAATTCAGGAACCTTTTCACAACCAGATTGAAACGTGCGCCATGCAGGGCGCATGGACCATCCCTCCTCGGTGCAGCGCGGACACCATGTTCCCCGCATTGTCCGTCACCATGGTTCGATTTGCAGTTGGCGCGGAGAAAGCCACACATCGATTTCTTGCTGCATGACGCGGAGCAGTTCCCCCCCTGTGTGACTTTGTTCGCCGAGGCAAGCCAGGTGTAGAACTGCGTGACAACCCCTGTGCCCTACACATGTGGTATGATGGAGCAGTACTTGTGGAGGCTGAGATGGTGGTTTATGGTGGAGGAGGAGGAGGCGGACATTGGCGCAGGTGCAAGCAGTTTGACAACGTGGAGGAGAAAAGCGGCGTCTCCGGCCAAGTTGTTCGTGTGTGCCCGGGCAGGAAGCACAGACACCCAGCGGGCCGTAAAGGACATCTACCGGCCCCGACCGTAGTTACAGCTCCAGACGTCCGCGCTGCCGTGCACCTTGGAACAAACCGATAAGCTCAAGGACTGGCCCACCTTCTGTTCTACATATTTATGAAGTGCTGGTACTGCCTTTTTGGAAAAGAAATTACGGCTTGGACTCTCCATCTCAGCTCAGCAAAAAAAACCATTAGTTCTCTGAATGGTGCAGAGTCCACCCATTTGGAAAGGGAGGGACTGCAATACCAAAACTTGGACAGGAGCACGGTCAGCTGCTGCACCTTAGGATGGTTGGACGATACTGTTGTCTCTTTGCAATCGCCTCGCTGAGCGACTGCTGGCGCCATGAGTAGCGAGGAGCAAGAGCATTGGACCGGGAGATGATGTCAAAGAGAAACAGCTCCCTTTGCAGAGGTGGTGGAGCCCTTTACTGGCTGCAATGGCATGCGTTTCCACTGGGCGCTGTGCTGCTGCTGTTGCTGCGGCGGCAGGATGGACCACAAAATCTGAGCCACGTTTCTCCAAAGGGCCCCCGGATGGTGACGCTGCATGTGTTGACGCAGGGCCGTGGTGCCAACGTTAGCTCCCTGGCCACGCTTACTTTTGCCCACAGATTTTACATATACCCATATTCGGCTCCTCCGGTGTTCTTGCAAAGAACTGCCACACCGCCGGGGTACGGATTTTACCGCCAACGCTCCGCACTGAGTGACTTACTGCCCCCGCTGCCTCGCTGAGCCCCTGTTTCCGCTACTTTCTTGGACCTGCGAAGCGGGTTTTTTACCCTGTGGCCGCTTGGCTCCCGACCTCACACTGCTGCTATCCTGCTGACTAACGGCCACACGACCCACTTGCTGGCTGCGCCGCTTCCTGACACGCAAGCTGACGCCCTCTTCTCCTGACGATGATGAAGCCCTTGCCTCACCCGGCTCCCAAAGTGGGGGTCGGCTACATCATCATCTATTTGTGTTTCATTGTCACTGCTGTCCTCATCACGGTCTTGGTATGCGAGGCTGACCTCTCACAACATGACTCCCATGCCCCTTCCACATCTATACTTTGCCGCCTACTGCAAGAAGCAGGGGATATTGGCCCCATTTCTTCGCTGCCCAAATAGCTGCTGACTGCCCCCCTCAAATTGTTCATCCTCGCTATTTTAGTGGCGCTGAGCCCAGGACCACATAGTAGATCTCTGGTGAGGGAGACGGATGGGACAGAGGCGGGCTGGGACAGGTGAGGGCCGCTGAACCCGCTCCCGGGCCATGCCAACTAAGGGTTGTGTCTGAGGTTCCCACCGACTCTTGGCTGGGGTTGTCAGATGTCATCTGGGAGGAAAGAGGATGACCTAGTCAACCAATCAAGAACCCTTGGGTTGTGAACAAACACACGGCCGCTAGATGACAGCGGCAGTTGTGGCCTCACCGAGTGACCCTGCTGCGACGTTTCCCCCCGCTGTTTCTGCGACCTGGGCCTGTTCCAGGAATGTTTGTGCCACTGCCAACTCCAGGTGCAGAGCCTGCCCCCTCTCTGTCTGAATACTGTTTGTTCTAAAATGTACAGACACTGTTTGATGATGATATCTGTATATGATAAATATACACCCTGTTTTTGACTACAAATGAACCCAGTAACAAGCTTGGGTAACCCTTGGATATAAATTGCGCCCACAAATGGCCAGGAAAAATTTACTTGTATGTGTCGTTTAAAAACACTGTGTGTTTTACTAAATGTAAAAGCACAAACAGGCTTAATTAACCTTCGGACATGAATTAGGCTACAGGAAAAATGTATATATTTTGGCGTTGAAAAAGACGGTTTATTTTTGTCAGCACACCAGCAAAACAACGCTTAATTAACCCCTGGATGTAAATTGCGCCAAAGAATTGAGCCGCACAAAATAGTAGCTTTGTAGCGTGTTACAATTGCGTTTTTTATCTATCCTCTCTCAGTGGGTCATTTAACTTATTCTGACCACGGGGTAAAATACAGTTTGGGGGTTATAGACATAGTCATGTCCGCACACTTAGTATGCCCATTGAACATTACCAGGTGACAATCTAATATAGTTCAGCAAATCCACTTGATAACCAAATAAAATCACGGCTGCACATGCGTGATATACAGCCAATAGCCATGTTCCATCTACTTACTACCATGCCGGGTGCCGATGTCCATCTTGGCGTTCCTGTTAATCGAATGCCCATGTCCATGTATTTTGCGCAGCCGTAGTGCATTGTAAGTGCTCATTGAGGAGACCTATCAGCTGCGCATGCACCACCACTTCTCTTATAGATTACAGAGAAGTGCACTTACAATACAACATTCGTATAGGTGCCTATCAATTGCGCATGCGCCGCCACTTCTCTTTAGGATTATGGAACATAACCATTATAGTACAAATAAAGTACTACCATGTCGCTGCATGGCGTGAATTCACAATATATTCTGTTATGTCCAAATACTTAAAACAAAAGCGCATTCCTTAATAAATATCTGGCAATCCCACTTACATAATCATTTAGTCGGATACCTAATCCACATACTTACAAATGCTAATTCTAATCAAAAAACCTGTATTAATTTTATCCTCATATTACTTCACATACAGGTCTTCAGCATACATACTTATTGATATCATGGATAAAAAATCCATATCCACATGTATATATTTAAATTCCATAGACACCCACCATGGCAGACATCAAACCAATTATATACTGTATGTCCGAGAGAGTAGAGGGACACTGTATGTTAAATAATAAACGTCGCATGTTTAAGAGTCACTATTTTAGAAAGTTATCAAATAACAAAACGACTGGCTGGTGGAAAAAAGTTCATTCATTCAAGAAACAGGAAAAATTATTGTTTTCATTTAAACCATTTGGATTTATACTATTAAGGCGATAGATCCAAAAACATTCCTTGCGCAAAATCAATTGATCCCAATTTCCCCCTCTCACTGGTTTTTAGGGATGAGCGATTATAATCAACAAAGTTGAAATTGGCACAGTTTTTAGGTTGATCAGAAATTTCCGATCACGCGATAATTTAGGTGAGAGTCTGCGCATAATCTATTACTATCGCGCCATTTTCAGCGTATCCTGTCATTTTGGCGGCCAGCAAATCAGCTTAGAGCATAGAGCAGGGTGAGCTGGGTGTGCGACGTCATGACTGTGATGTGTATGGTTGTAATTGGCTCGAAAAATCACATGACCTCGATTTGCATAGAACAGCCCTTCCTGTTTAGCATCAGTGTGTCAGTGTGTCTCATAAGAGCAGGACGGGTGTTAGCTCTCTCCTCAATACAGCTCAGCTCAGCTCAGAGACACAGTTCTCTTTGTTCACACAGACAACTATGCTTTTAGCTGTGAACATTAGAACATAGGTAGATTAGAGAATTTCAGTTCTTAGTTAGTTAGGCTGAGACTTTTAAAGAAGCATCTATCGCCCTACAGCCACGGGAGACGGGAGGGGGTGGGCGAACACAGACAGACAGGAAGGCTTTTGAAAGGAGATTGTATATTGTGCAGCCGAGCCTCTGCTTTGACACGTCATTGTAATGGCTTTTTTTTATTTTACCAGTTTTTGGCCAGCACACCTCGCACCGAGGTGAAATAGTACCTTTTATTTTGTGCAGCCTGGTTTTGTTCAAAGACCCACCTTGAACTTACATTAGGATACAGAAATTATCTAGTAACTGCTGTTGTATTTCATAGGTGCAAAAACCACCTTTTATTATCCGTACACAATTTAATTAGGTGATTTTCACTTTGGCGCAGGCCATTTTTGTTCAAAGACCCACCATGTACTTACATTAGGATGCAGAAGTTTGTTAGTAATTGCTGTTGTATTTCATAGGTGCAAAAACCACCTTTTATTATCCGTACACAATTTAATTAAGGGATTTTAACTTTGGCGCAGGCCATTTTTGTTCAAAAACCCACCATGTACTTACATTAGGATACAGAAGTTTGCTAGTAATTGCTGTTGTATTTCATTGGTGCAAAACCACCTTTTATTATCCGTACACAATTTAATTACTTGTTTTTCACTTTGACGCTGGCCATTTTTGTTCAAAGGCCCACCTTGTACTTATCATTAGGATACAGAAATTTTTAGTAACTTGCTGTTGTTTTCATTGTGCAAAAACCACCTTTTATTATCGTACACAATTTAATTAGGTGTTTTTCACTTTGGCGCAGGCCATTTTTGGTCAAAGATCCATCTTGTATTTATATTACGATACAGAAAGTTGCTAGTAATTGCTGTTGTATTTCATTGGAGCAAAAAACACCTTTAAATTATCCGTTCACAATTTAATTAGTTTTTTTTCACTTTGGCGCAGTCCATTTTTGTTCAAAGACCCACCATGTACTTACATTAGGATACAGAAATTTGCTAGTAATTGCAGGTGTATTTCATAGGTGCAAAACCCACCTTTTATTATCCGTACACAATTTAATTACGTGTTTTTTCACTTTGACACAGGCTATATTTGTTCAAAGACCCTATCTTGTACTTATATTACGATACAGAAATTTGCTAGTAATTGCTGTTGTATTTCATTGGTGCAAAAACCACCTTTTATTATCCGTACACAATTTAACCCCTTAACGACCTAGGACGTATGCATACGTCCAGGTCGTTTGGGGGTTCACGCCCCTGGACGTATGCATACGTCCTGAGGATCACGCGAACTCTAAAGCAGAGTTTGCGCGATCGGCACGGTATGTCAGCTATATATTACAGCTTACATCCCGCAGCATCGGCCCCGACCCGAGATCGCTCCGGGTGGAATGGGGGGGGGCAGTTAACCCCTTAATTATCAGGTCGGGTCGCAATAACTAAGGGAGACACAGGAGGAGATCGCTCCTCCTGCGTCTCTGTCGGCGACAGCAGCGCACGTTCGTGCGGCTGCTGTGTGCTGACAGACAGCCCGGAAGGCATAGAATGCCTTCCGGGTTGTCTGTGACATCACGATGCCCGGCCGTGCCCTGTGGGCATGGCCCGGCATCGTGACTGACAGTTGTCATAGGAACCAGTACACAGCCACAAGCTGTGTAGTGATTCCTATTGAATGAGAGATCTAAAGATCTCTCATTCAAATCCCTTATGGGGAACAGTAAAAAAAAATGTGAAAAAGTAAAAAATGTGAAAAATAAGTCAAACACAAACACAAAAAATAAAATAAAAAACACGTACATCGCCCTTTTCCCCATTACTAACGCCAATCGCCCCAAAAAAGATCAAAAAGAAATAAAGTACCCATATTTGGAATCGCCGCATGCATAACGACCTGCCCTATAAATCTGTCATGTTAATTTACCTGTACGGTGAACGGCGTAAAAAAAAAACAAAAAAAACAATCACAGAATTAAGATTTTGGTTCATCCCGCAGCACATAAAATGGAATAAAAGCAATCAAAAACTCCTAAAAACGCAACGTATTACCAATTAAAACGTCAGTTCATCCCGCAAAAAAGTCCTTAAACAGCTCTGTATACGGAAAAATAAAAAAAGTTATGGCTCTCAGAAGATAGCGATTCTTTTACACACTAAAAACGCTTTTTTTTTTTTAAGTGCTTCAACATAAATAAACTATATAAATTGGGTATAGCCATAATCGTATCGACCCACAGAGTACAGCCAACTTATTATGGATACTGCACGGTGAGCGCTGTTAAAAATAAGAAAAAAAAACACTACTAGGATTACAGTATTTTCTTCACTCTGCCTTCCAAAAAATGGATTTAAAACTGATCAAAAAGTCTTGTCCCCCCAAAAATGATACCAATAAAAACATCAACTCCTCCGGCAAAAAACAAGCCTGTACACAGCTCCGTACACAGAAAAATAAAAAATGTATGGCTCTCAGACTATGGCGATGCAAAAATGTGTTTTCCTGTATGAATAAGTGTTTTTATTGTATAAAAGCAGTAAAAAATAAAAAAATATACAAATTGGGTATCGCTGTAAGCGTATCGACTAGCTGAGTAAAGCTAGCATGTCATATCTAATGCAGAATGACCGCTATAAAAAATAAAAATAAAAAACACTACCAGGATTGCTGTATTTTGTTCAAAACGCCTCACAAAAACCTTAATAAAAAGTGAACAAACTGTCGTATGCAACCTATAATGGTACCAATAAAAGCATTCAATTCAGCCCGCAAAACAAGGCCCTACACAGCTCTGCACACAGCAAAATAAAAAAGTTATGACTGTCAGAATAGGACAACATAAAAACGCAATTTTTTATAGACCTATTTCTATTGTGTAAAAGTAATAAAACATAAAAAACTTATTAAAATTTTTACCATTGCAATTGTACGACCCCCATAGTAAAGTTATCACATCATTTACACTGCACGGCGAAAGCTGTAAAATTGAAGCCCAAAAAATAATGGCGGAACTGCGTTTTTCCCCTTCATTTTCATGTCCCAATGCTAAAAAAAACTATGGAACCCTGTGTGCCCAAAATGCACAAAAAAACCCCTTTTGAACCCGTGGGGGATGCTGAATCCAAAATGGGGCGTTTTGGGGAAGTTTTCACCTGTTCTGTTTTTTTTGGCTTTGCAAATGCACAGGCCCCCCCAAAAATCTGCGTTCCCCAAAAGCCAAATAGCGCTCACCCCTTGTAGCCTGCCATGCGCCCAAACAGATTTAAAAACCCTTTTTGGGGTTTTTTTTTCCCATTTTTCCTTGAATATGAAACATTTTAAGCAAAGATTGCAGATTATTGGAAAAAAAATTTTAAAATTTTTTCACAGAAGCTAAAAAAAAGGGGAATCACCTGTGGGGTCGATAACTCACTAAAACACCTGTATATATCCCTTTAGGCCATGTTCACCACGGCTTATTTCGGACAGATTTCCGAGGATTGACGATCCCAAACCCGGGCTAAAAATCCACTAAGCTGTGCCAGGAAATCCCGTGAAAACCGTCGCGAACGGCACTTATTGGAGCGTTTTTGGACGGTATTTGCGGCGGTTTTCGGGCCGGATTTTGTGCCGGATTTATTATAGACACAAAAAATACACTTTTATTTTTTTAAAGAAACCATCACACCAATTTTTCTTTGAAGAAAAATTTTTTTCAAATCACCGAAAAAAAAGCTATATGGACCCTTTCCCCCAGAAAAAAAATTTACAGATAAAAATTTGGGATAATCATTTAAATAGTCTCCACCCATAAGATATAAAAGCACAAAAGGCAATCTTTCTTCCCAGTTTGCCTGGTTTGTATTCGATCACGGATTGGTTTACAGGATTAAGAATTTTTGCTGCAAAAGTTCCAAAATAATGGTCCAAATGAAAGACGAGTGCATTTTATAATGGGGAGATGGTTGCTTGGTTTAAAACTTTTTTTTCCCAACAAATGGTTTGCGGGGAGAGGAGGGTAAAAACCTATCTTTGTGGTGTGTGTGATGGAAAGGATGGTTTAAGTATGTGATAATTATGTAATGTCATATTATAGTATGTATGTTTTTTACATGTGAAGGGGTGCATTGTGGATGCCCGTTAGGTCAATTGTTACGAAGGGTACTTTACATTTGTAATTTGGCACTATCATTTTTTTTTGTTTGGGCAATGTGTATTTGGGGCGCTGGGCTGTTAGGTTAGGTGTCTGTGGATGTTATGGGGTACGTGGATGTTCTATTTTACTGGCATTTTCCGGTATGGGGGTCGTGGAGTAACTACTGGGAATTTATTTTTAGGGTGCCTGGGGATATTTTTTTAAATGTGGGAAAATGGGGATGTTACGTTATTTCTCTACTGTAGTTTTACTGTTTGGGTGTATGACTTTTTAATGTTGGTTATGTACTGTTTACGTTAGGGGTGACGTAGCGTTCTTTTTAATGGGTCAATGTGATTTTTACTGTTATGGGGGTACTGTAGCGTTATGTTTAATGTGTCAATTAGAAAAACTGTTAGGGGGGTACTGTACTGATATTGTTTTAAGTGGTAAATTAAAAAATTTACTGTTAGGGGGGACTGTAGCTTTTTACTGTTTTAATGTGGTCAATGTAATGTTACGTTATGGGGGTACGTACTGTTACTGTTTTAATGGGTAAATGAGGGATTTTTGTTTTTACTTTTTGGGTGTCTGTTGTTACAATTTGGTGTACTGAGTTATTACTGTTGGGGGTTTGTACGGGGGGAACGTTTTAAGTGGCAATGAATGTTCTGTTACGGGGTACTGAGCTGTTACTTTTTAGATTTTCTGTAGCTGTTAGGGGTGTACTGTAGCTGTACTTTTTTAATTTTGGTAATGTAGATGTTACTTTTGGGGGTACTGTACTGTTATTTTTTAAGGGTCAAGTAGATGTTACTGTTCGGGGGGTACGTGCTGTTAAGTTAGAGTGTACTGAGCTTTAAACGTTATGGGGTACTGTAGCTGTTACTGTTTTAAGGTGGTCAATGTAGCTGTTACTGTTATGGGGGTACTGTAGCTGTTACTGTTTTAATGTGGTCAGTGTAGATGTTCTTTTTGGGGGTACTTTTGATGTTAGTTTTAATGGGGGTAAATTAGATGTTTGTTATGGGGGTCTTTTTGTGTTACTGTTATGGGGGTTACTGTGCGTTACTGTTATGATGTACTGTAGGTTACTGTTATGGGTGTACTGTAGCGTACAAAATGGAGTGACTGTACTGTTACTGTTATGGTTGTACGGGACGATACTGTTTTAAATGTGGTCAATGTAGCGGGGTTATTTTAGGGGTGTACTGTAGCTGTTACTTTTTTAAAATTTTTCAATGAATGTTATTTTTATGGAGTACTGTAGCTGTGACTGTGTAAAAAATGAATGAATGAATGACTGTAAAAATGAAAATAATGACTGTAAAAATGAATTTACATAATTCTTCTTTTCCATTTTTTTTATTAGAAACGAATGGCAAGACGCTGGCGAAGAATATTTGGTGCACCCAACAATGAACTGCAAATCGAACGGGCCATATTGGGAAAAGCTGTATGGAGAATTAAGGAGGTAGCAAATTTGCATTTCAAAGGAATAATGTTTTTGAAAAAAATTTAAAAATTTTTTGTTAAAAATTTTTAAAAATCAATAGTAAAAAAATTTCAACTTTTTTTAGTTATTTGAAATTTTTGAAAATGCTAACAAATGTTTTTTCCCACCACTTTCCACAAAGTTCCATGACTTGAAGCATGCCCCCGGGAGGCCTTTGACCGATTGCTTGAAATCGTTGGACCCCATCCAAAGGGGGACACCACATAGGACATCCATCTCTCCATCAAAAACACCTGCGATTACGTTGGGGAAAAGAAAAAGTTTAAAAATTTTTTTGGGGAACTTGATTCAGTTAAAAAACGCATGCATTTCCCCAAAAATTTTCTAACATTACAAAAAACAACGTACGGTTCTTTGTGTTGGGAACAGTCCCAACTGCTTCTCACCCAAAAAAAACCATACCATCCTTTTGTCTTTCACCCCTTTTGCGGTACGGTTTTTTGTGTTGGAATCAGCCCCCAACTGCTTCTCCAAAAAAACCCCCATAATCTCTTTCTTTCACACATTTTTCGGTACTTTTTCTTTGTGTTGGATCAGCCAAAAATCTTCTCACACAAAACCCAAACCATTCTTGTTTTCACACACTTTGGGGTATTTTCTTTGTTTGGAATCGCCCCAAACTGCTTCTCAAAAAAAACCATCCCAAACTCTTGTCTTTCACACCTTTGCAGTGGGTTTTTTGTGTTGGGAATCATCCCAACTGCTTCTCACACAAAAAAACAACTATTTTTTAAAAGTTAATTCCCAAAAACACCTTTTTTTTTCCTTTTTCTGGAACGGGGAGGAGCTCACTCCTCCAATTCCGGGTTGTAAATAAACCCCTTCCGGAATTGTGGGTCAAAATGCCACTTAAATTGGCAACACTTAAGCCCACTCGATCCCAACCCCAAACCCCCGGAGTTTGGCGCAGGTAGCCGGCTTTCAATCTGGGGGCCAAATTTCCCCAATGCGGAAACCTTTGCGATTATTTCATGCCCCCCGAAGGCGAGGCCAGGAATTTGACAGCCTCTACAGCACCCCCTTCCGGGGGAGGATGGATCTCCCCCCGGTGAAACCTTGGGGGACAAGCTTGTGCAGTTCCTGCCCTGTTTGGGCCACCCAATCCGACAAGCGGCTGTTCTGCATTCTCCCAAGGGGACCCTGTTGGGCTGCACGCCAATCCTCAACTGCGGCTGTTGCCGCATTCCCACAAGCGGATCCTCTTCGGCTGCACGCCAACCTGACAATCGGCTTTCGCATTCTCCCAAGCGGACCCCTCTTCTGCTGCCGCTGACCTGCAACTGCGGCTGTTGCTGATTCCCCACAAGCGGACCCTGCTTCGGCTGCAACCAACCCTGACAACTGGGGCCCCTTTTGCTGCATTCCCAAAAGCGACTCCGCTTGGGCTGACGCGTCCGCAAAATTCTGTAAGCACAAGTTTCCCAGGGGACTCCTCTAGTTAATCAATGCTTTTCTAATAAAATAAAAAAAATTTTGGGCACACAAATAAAATTTTTTTAGTTCCCTTGAAAAATTTATTGTATTTTTTTTTTTTAAAATTTTATGTAATTTGCATTTGTTGGATGTGTTTGGTTTTTAAACTACTAAACCCGGGCATGCGTTAATTGTCTGCATGGCCCTTGGCAACCGCACAAGCTTCCTTTGCCATTCTGCAAGAGCAAATACTAAAGGAAGCTCGCTCGGTTGCCATACAAACCCCAAAAATTAAACTTGGGTTTTAGTTTTTTACAATTTTAAATTTTGGGTCTCAAACACATTACTTTATATGCAATTAAAAAATTTTTAATAATTTTTAAGACCCAAATTTAAAAGTAAAATTTTGCCAATTAAATCAACTTAACTGTGAAGAAGGGACTTGAGAAAAAACATAAGACAATATTAACGTTGAAAAAAAGCCAATTTATTAATAACATTTTTTAAAACTACCCCCCACCCACACCACAAACCCATAAAACAAAAAACCCCACGTTAGAAAAGTTTTAAAAAAACTATATACAAAAAACCGCACCCCATACTGCCCCCACAAAAAATTAATAATTTGAATAAAAAAGGGGGTATCAGGGAAAAAGGGTCGAAGTGGCGGGAGAGGGGTTTCAATTCTGCAAGAAAACTCCCACGCGGGGCTTGAAAGAGGTCCCCTCGGTTGTTCTTGGTAAAACCCCGCGTGGGGTGGGGGAGAGTTGGGTGGGGGGAAGTGGGGGGGGGGGGGGAGGAGGAAAGGAAAAAAAAAGGCTCAGGGGGGGTACGGAGTGCGGGAGGGGGAAAAATTTCTTTCCCAAAGGGGGGAGGCTGGGCCCGGGGAAACCCCAATACCACTGCATGAGGTGGGCGATGCCCCGCACTGGCATGGGGTTGTCCGGGGGGGTAGATGCCACCATGGCCGGGGTCAATGTCTTATTTGGGCTTTCGACGGTAATGGGAGAAGGCGGCAGCGTTCTCATCCCCAAAAAAATACCGGGCCCCGATCCCCTGAGGGGCAAGCTCCTCTATGAGAACCCTATGAGAGCGGGTTCTACGCCGCCAGACTCGAACAGGCGTGGGGGTGGGGGGTGGAAGGGGGCAGCAGGGGGGGGGGGGACGCATGGGCGTTTGGGGTGGACCCAGAGGGGGGGCAGCAGCCCCAGCTGCAGCCTCGCAGTGGGCTCAGCTGCAGCTGAGCTTGTTAGGCCACTGCCCCCCAAGACACTTGGGGTCCTCTGGACCCACCCTAAGGGATCCCGCCGATTTTAAGCCTCCCCCTCCATCACGCCCCTGGCTCCTGGGCCGCCGCTCCCTCTCCCCCAGTGATGTTCCTCAGGGCCGGGTGGCCACCGACACTCCGGAAAGGGCAGGTTGCCCGAATTTTCTAAAAAAAAAAAAAAACAAAATTAGTGTTTGTTTTTAAAATTAATACAAGCCAAATTTGCAAACATGTATGGAAAAAAAAAAAAAAAAAAACCCTTTCGTCCGGGCTGTCTTGGGGCCTGAGAACACAGCCCTCTGCGAAGGGGTGGGGAGCCTCCTTTGGGGGGAGAGGATCCGCTCGGCGCCTCCTTCCCCATCCAGCGGGCGTATCGTCCCGCACCGTCTTCCATCTGTTTCTCACGTCCTGTTTTGCAACAGAAATAAAAATGTTAAAAAATTTTGAAATACATGTTCTGTTTGGAGGGTTTGTTCACATGGCTGTAATGTCCCAAGGTAAATACATTTTTGCAATGTGGTGTCTAGATCAAACAGAACAGAATTGAAACAATAAAATTTTACAACGGTGCATTAAACATCATTCTTCGTCACAGACAGAGGGCAAAACTGCCTTCTTTTTCCTGCCACTGCAATTTTTTGGGTGAAGCCAACACAAAAAAATAGTAACAAAGCACTGTCGAATGTACAGCCCTACATGGTTACAACACTAGTAAACGTTCAATGCTGTCTGCATCTTTCCAATGGGTGCAACAGACAAACTGAAATGTTGTGCACACGCCTACAGGACCGTTGAACATACACTCCAAAATCTTCATGTTAAATGTGGCGCATAAAATATGTGTCACAAAAAAAAAGTTTTTGAAAAAATGTGTGGGAAATGGAACGTTTATTTTACTTACCCATTTCTGTCTGAGGGCCCCGCCGAAATGTCCCCTTCTGGGAACAACCCCGGGACACTTCAATCCCCTGTTGGGCTCGGCGGGCCGGGTTTTTTATAGCCGGGGTCTTCTTGCCCCCAAATGGGACGGTTTGGGACCGAAAGATATAACGTGAAAGTTTCATGAGGTTTTACATCCCACACACAACATTCTGAACTGTATTAAAAATTTTTCAAAACATATTGCATTTAAAGGGATAAGTTTCAGATATATAAAAAGTTTTGTGCACGTTATGCAATGTTTTTTTTTTGCTTGCTAAAAACTGGCAAACAATGTAAAATTTTTCAATTTTTAATATGAAAAAAACAAAAACAAAAATTTTACAACATTATTGCCAAGTGGGTTGTTGTTTTTAAAACCCAATTTTTTTTTAATTTAAAAACAACACATGGGAGCATAACAACATTTCAGAGAAAAAATATTGATCCAAAAAAAATGTCAAAGTGTCAGAAAAAAAATCAAAAAACATGATTTCATATACTACTAAGACAGATTATCCCCCCGCAATACAAACGTCTATTGTACACCCAGGGGAATTTTTTTTACCTTTTTTGGCACTATTCAAACGTTACACAACAATCCAACTAAATTGGCTGCCTGCTACCCCCCACTCCCCCCCTCCTTTAGAAAAATTCACGAATTTAACAAGCACAATGGCATATTGCAGTGCGTGTAGTGAAAGCATAAAAATATCTCATGCAAACAAACATTATATTAACATGTTATTTCTTCATGGGGCTTCAGTGCCTGAAGAATTTTCGTATTGGGCCACAGGGTGCTGCCCCCCCCCCCCCCCTTCAAGTTCCCTTTCACATAGCGAATTCAGGAGCACTTTAAATGCCCCCCAATATGCTTGTAACATACCCAAATTTTAAAGGACTTACCTCGGATACCAGGGGCCCCCATGTCCAACCTCAGCGGGAGTAGTTGCGGGTTTCCCCCGGGAATCTTTTGCAGTAAATCAATCCTCCTCTCCTTTGGGGATGCAAGTGGGTTTGTGGGGAAATTAGCTGCAAAAACATATTCAGCTTTATTCCCTCCCCAAAAATTGAACAAAACCAAAAAGTTGTCAGGACTACAGGACTATAATTGAACCCGAACGGATTCCCGGCGTTTTCCGCGGCAAATAGCGCCCACAATTGTGGGACTACTCTGGAGATTTTCGACGGAATTAAGGGGAAAGTGCATTGTTTTTCCGTCCAGATTTCTGCCCTCAACCGCGGCGGCAACCGCCGGAAATAGTGTGGGGGGAACGACGGGCCGAATTTTTTTATTTAAATCAATAGAAAAAAAAGGCTGTTACTTATTTTTAAAGATTCAGAACGGGTTACGATCTCAATCCTCGGCAAATCCGTCGCAAAAAAACCGTTTTAACGAGGCTTAAGGGGTGTAGTTTCCAATATGGGGTCTTTTTAGGGGTTTTATTAAAATTTTGCACCTTAGGGCGTCCTCAAACCTGAAATGGCGCCTAAATAAAAACGCATTGAAAAGAACCCCCGTCCATAGGTCTCTTTCCCATTCTTGGGGTAAGGTTGAGCCAAATAATGCATTGGGGCCCCAAGGGGATATCTCTAAAAACGGCAGACCTGGGGGAATTCATATAAAGTTGCATTTACCTTGTCACATTTAACGTATTCCAGTGAATAATGGATAAATATTGAAAATCTGCAAAAATAGTGAAATTTTGAAATTTCTCCTCCACTTTGCTTTAATTTCTGTGAAATACCTAAAGGGTTATCAAACTTCCTAAACACTGTTGTTAATACTTTAAGGGGTCTAGTTTCTTAGAAGGTGTCATTTATGGAGGTATCTAACATACAGGCCCCTCAAAGCCACGTCAGAACTGGAGTGGTCCCTAAAAAAATGTACATTGCAAATTTTCTTGAAAATGTGAGAAATTACTACCAAATTTCTAAGCCCTCTAATGTCATTAAAAAAAAAAAGGACATTTAAAAAATGATGCCAACCTATAGTGGACATATGGTAGATGCTATATATAAACTATTTTGTGGTGAATAATTATCTGTCTTGCACGCAGAAATTTGGGAACTTTAGAAATCACTAATTTTTCCAAATTTTCATTACATTTTGATATTTTTAACAAACAAACAAGGATTGTATGGATAAAAATTTCTTACTAACTTAAAGCACAATGTATCACGAGAAAACAATCTCTGAATCACATGGATAGGTAAAAGTGTCAAAAAGTTACTCTCACATGTCAGATTTCAAAAATAGGGCTGTGTCAGTAAAGCCAAAACTGGCTGGGTCCTTAAGGGGTTAATTAGGTGATATTCACTTTGGCGCAGGCCATTTTTGTTCAAAGACCCTTCTTGTACTTACATTAGGATACAGAAATTTTTTAGTAACTGCTGTTGTGTTTCATTGGTGCAAAACCTACCTTTTATTATCTGTACACAATTGAATTCCGTGTTTTTAACTTTGGCGCAGGCCATTTTTGTTCAAAGACCCATCTTGTACTTATATTACGATACAGAAATTTGCTAGTAATTGCTGTTGTATTTCATTGGTGCAAAAAACACCTTTTATTATCTGTACACAATTTAATTATGTGATTTTCACTTTGGCGCAAGCCGTTTTTGTTTAAAGACCCATCTTGTACTTATATTACGATACAGAAATTTGCTAGTAATTGCTGTTGTATTTCATTGGTGCAAAAAACACCTTTTATTATCCGTATAAAATTTAAATAGCTGTATTGCACTTTGGTTCGCCCCAGTTTTTTTCAAGTAGCCACCTTGTACTTAAATTTGGATACAGAAATTTCGTAGTTACTGTTGGTGTATTTCATTGGTGCAAAAACCACCGATTGTTATCCGTATAACTTTTAAATATCTGTATTGCACGTGGTGCGGCCCTAGATTTTTCAAATAGCCACGTTGTACGACAATTCTGATAGAAAAATTTTCTAGCAACTGTTCTCGTTTGTCATTGCTGCAAAAAACACAATTTCTCATCCGTGTAACTTCTGAATAGTTTTATTGCGCTCGTTGAATCTCAGTTTGGCGCAGATAGCGCAATTGTATGAAATTTTTTGAAAGCTATAATTTCCTAGTCCTACTGGGCAGTTGTAAATCCCTGGGACTGAAGGAAGAACTCTGTTGATTTTGTCTTACGGTTCTTCCACCAGACCGCATTTCACAGGTATTTGCTATAAACAATTCAGCTTCTA
Source organism: Phyllomedusa bahiana (assembly GCA_025379985.1). Lineage (NCBI taxonomy): Eukaryota > Metazoa > Chordata > Amphibia > Anura > Hylidae > Phyllomedusa > Phyllomedusa bahiana. The sequence continues at coordinate 5,405 of JAODAL010034171.1, read as the reverse complement.
ATCCTAGTTGGCTGTAGGAAATTAGAGGGATTTAAGAATATCTGTGATTTGCCGTCTTTCAATAAGAGACTGTCAAAAACTCTTCCATACCTTCTTAAATTTTTATCTTTCTGAACATTGACTGAAATGCAGGTGGTAAGCGAGCAAAGAGGGGTGTAGGACATGGAGGTAGAGGTATGAGAGAAGGTGCTCCTTCCAGTGCTGGCGACAACACGCAAGCCGGCGGACCGTCGGTTACAGGACTGTCAGGCCTGTCATCGCTGGGTCAGGGCCCTGTGAATCTCAGTAACGAACAGCATCACCAATCTGTTCTTCAGTGGTTAATGCAACCTGCATCCAGCAGTCTTACCTCCTCGTCCTCCCAGTCACGGCCAGAAATGTCAACATCAGCATCGTCGCATCCATCCAATATGAAGCGAAAGGCAGCCCAAATGTCATATCGTGTACCCAACACTGTGGATAATCCATTTTCTGAAGACCTATTTGATGACTAATTGCGGTTTGTGTCAGAAGGCATTTCCAAAGATCAAGAGGCCAAAGAGGATGATTTTGTCTGCTCTGATGCCCAATTACTGATGCCATCAGAGGAGGAGATGGAAGCCGGTCAATCAGCAAAAATCCCGGGCCTTGCAGTGCCTCTTGCTTGTAGCCTGCAGCTCCTGGATGCAGAATGTCAGGATGACGACGTCACCTGTGTTGTTGATGATGATGACGACATTGTGGATCCAACGTGGTCTTTTCAGCAGAATTTGCTTGCGAGCGCTTCATCACTGGACGAGGAGGAAGACGATGGGGTAGTGTCAGTACGGCTCCCGCCTCAAAAAGGGAGAGGGCGTTTGCAGAAGTCCGCTGATTTTGATTTCCGCCACCCACGATCAGCGGAAACACCGCCCCTCACTTATCCCCGTCGAAAAGGTCCAGGACCTCAAGCCCGGGCCTTGTTCGAGAAAAGCCTCTATTTACCCAGGTGTCATATGCCGTCTTTCCCGTAAACCATCAGTGAGGAAAAGAATCTTAGGTTTTTAACCCCACCAAATGTCTGTCACATGCGCGAATGATGAGTTGAAATGGGGGGAACACTTGGCCAAAAAACGCCTCACCAATCCCGGGTTCCCCACTTCACACCCTCTGTCCCCGCTCCTTGCCACCACCAAGCGTTCCTCGGGCCCCATTTCTCTCAGAGTCATGATCAGGGATCAGCTCCACCGTGCCCGAGTACCCACCGCACCCGGCCCTTTCCCTACCCATTCTCCACCCCTTTGGGACGCCCTCTCCCCTTTTAGGGGCCCCGCTAGCCCCAGCCTTCTGTTTTCCCGGTTTGGGAGCAGAAAAACATTTCAACCCAAAAACCCAACCCAAAGAAAAAAGTCTGAATTCGGCTTTGCCAGGTTTTTCCCCTTGGAAATGTTGCCCTTTCGTTGGTGGAAAAGAGGGGTGTCCCCAAGTGTTGGCCCTTTGCCGCCCCAGTCCCAAATGGGCGGCATTTCTTTGCCGAAAAGCCGTCCTGCCCTGGAAGCCAGGTCATCTTTTTGGGGGGTTTTTTGTTGATGGGGAAGTATCTGAAGGGAAAGGACTGAAAGCAACCAAGGCCGCTATATCTTTTTGACAATCACGGGGTGAGCTGAGTGGTGTCTTGGGGGGTAACGGTGGCCCCGGGCTTGGGCACGCTCTTAAAAACCGCAGGGAGGGTGCGGGTTTTTTCCCCAAAAGGTCCTCTGGTGGATACGTCCCCAAGAAACCAGGCTGTTGAAAATTAATCTGTTTGGAGACCGTAAACACACAGGTCAGGAGTTGGCGGCTTCCGAACGGACGGCGGGGGCTGGGTGCCAAGAACCTTGTCCCAGGCAAGGTGGTGTGGGATAACGGTCAAAATTGTGGCTCCCCTTAAGATCGGTAGGCTAAAGCACTCCTTGCCTGGACACGTCTGAACCTCGTGTCCAAATTTCAAAAGCAAAAACAGGGTCTCGATGCTGCTGGGAAGCTCGGGTCTGAGCCGATTTTTGCTGTTCGCCCCCTTTTTTGTCCGCCTGGCTGCTTTGGGCAGCATAGTTTTGCCTCCCCGTCAACTGTCTCTTTGTTGACGTGGCAACAGGGGGAATTCCACCCTCCAATGCTCCGGATTTTGGCGCAGCGCAATGCCATTACACAGTACAAGTGACCATGGCTAAAGGCGGTTGCGGACCTGGGGGGTTTTTGACCCCCCGAGAGTGGGGGGGTGAAAGGCCTGCACCATCCTGTCTTTTGAAGAAGCCAAAAAAAGGGTCAGTCGGCATGCCCTTGCAGCAGAGCATTGTGGTGATCTTAGTTTGAAACGTAGTTGGACACTTGAAACATCGGTCCAACCAGCGACGGGGAGGGCAGACCAGTGCGGGGCCGGGCCTTTCTCTCCGTCGAATCCAAAAGGGCCGACGTTTACAATTTTATGGTCTTCTTTTGGCGTGGTTCAGGGTCAGCTAGTGCAAGGCGGACCTAGCTTCAGGTGCATCATCTGAGGGAAGTAGGGCTGTGTTGAAGCTGTGCCGGAGGAAGGGAAGAGGAGGAGGATGAGGTATTTTCCCGGCACCACGTTAACGACGTCCCTGCCTTGGAAAGAGGTTGGGGCGAATTTGAGGTGGGGGAGGAAGATGAGGAATTTCAGTTTTTTTTTTGCCCCTCGACCGGGCTTGGGAAATCAAGGGTCCCTCTCTCACATGAGTCTTGGATCTCCTTTCCTCCACTGTCCTGATTAAGGCCTTTAAAATGAACAACAGTTACTGGGTGGCCACCCTCCTGGTCCCCCCAAAAACAAAACTCAGCATTCCTTCACCCCCCGAATAAAGAGTAAAATGCAGGAAATGGGAAACCTTTCATTGACAACTGGGGACATTGTTTCGTCTGCTTTCCCTTCTTCAAATGTCAGGGGGGAAAAACGTCAGCAAGGACGCTAGAGTGTCAAGTGCCATAGCGGGAGCGCGGCATTGTGGGGAAGCCTAATGGGGTGACCTTGGAAATTTTATTTTTCCACCTCACCAAGCATGTATTTGCAGGGGGCCCCATACAACACACAGAACGGGTTAAAAAACATGGGGCAAACTTTTTGCTTCAACCGTGTTTTTGGATTTGTTCCCGGACCCCAAAGACTTTTGGGTATCCAAAATGGATGAATGGCCCGAGCTTGTTGAAACGCCCTAGAGGGGTTTTCCGCCCAGCAAACCGCGTATATCTGGCGGATTCAAAAAAGGTTTTTGGGGGCATGGTGTGTAATATACAGCTATAAAACATGGTCCTTTGAAACAGAAATGGGGTTCTAAGTGCCCTTTTTCTCTCACAATTTTTAACAGTGGTGGAAGTCATTTTTTTAATTTTTTGGTGGGGATTTGCTGTGAGATACGCATAAATTTTGGTTCTTTTGGAAAAAAGAAATGGGCTTCTAAGTGGAATTTTCCCTCTCAATTTTTAAAAGTGGTGAGAAGTCCCCTTTTTTTAAATTTTTTTGGGGCTGCTGCTTTTAAATGCAGCAAACTTCAGGTCCTATTTTAAAAAAAAAAAGTGGTTTCTAACAGAATTTGTTCTTCACAATTGTCAAAAGGGGCTCAAGGGGGTGTTTTGAATTTTTGGGGGATTTGGGGTTTTGAAATGCAGCTAGCTCGGTCCTATTCTAAAAAAAAGGGTTTCAAAGTATTTGTTCTTTTCCCAAATTTTCAAGAGTGGCCAAGGGTGTGGTGCTTCAAAAACAGGAATAGGTAGGGGCCTGTTAAGGACACAATTTTTCAAAAGACTTGTTTTTTTCAAATCTTTAAAATAGCTTGCAATCCCTTAGTGAGACAACCCCTTTAATAAATTAAAATAAGAGAAAAAAAGACGTCCTATTTTAAAATGTGTTTTCTGAAATTTAAAAAAAAATAAAAATTTCTGGTAAGAAAAAATTAATTATTTTAACTATTAATATTCAGAATATTAATTTGAACAACAAAATTTCCCTTTTAGTTCCAGGGGACGGGCAGCAAGGGAAAAAGATTTTCAACAACAAATATTTTAAAAAGAGAATTTTTTTTATCCGAATGAAATGGGGTACAATGGGTTAAAAATACATTAAAAATACTATACAACAAAATAGTCACAAAAACAATAAGGATAAAATCAGTAACAAGGAAAGAATATCAAACCATATTATATCAAAACCTATATAATCACACCCTGTGAAACAACACAGCAACAATAGAGAATAAGCAAACAATACAATAACTCCAGAAACAAAACAACAATACCTAGAATGGAGAGTTATGCAAAAATATCTACCAGAATCTGAACAAAGTTCCTCCTGGAACCCAGGACCTCCTCAACCCAGAACCTCAGCAGCTCCTAGCTCTCCTGTCCCTAGCTCTTTCTAGGTCTGGCTATAAATACCATTTTTGGACTCAAAGGTTTGCATAGGCACAAACTAATATCTGTCTTGAGATCTGCTGAATCATGTTTGTCTCCCCCCAAAAGTATAAATAAAACACTCCGGAGACAGACATACTGACTAGTGATGGGCGAATTGATTCTAACGAAGTGGAATTCGTTTAGAATTTCAGTAAAACTTCAGTTCGGAACGAAGTCGAACTTTGGGGTACTTCGCGTGAACGAAGTGTGCTTTTGATTGATAAAATGTCTGCGAGCACATGGCATATGGGGCAAAGAACTCTGGGAGGAAGAAGGGCATAGCCTGCATGACATGTGCAGAGATGAAGCCAATCAGAGACCGGCGGGATTCTGTGACGTCACCGCACTATTTAAGTCCGGGCGCGACGCTGGGAGCTCATACCGCTCTCACTGTACTGATTAGGGAAGGTGCCTCCACGGCTGCTTATGATAGCTGATACTAAAGAACTCATTTTTATTCAGCGATTTTTGAGGGGTGTCTCAGCTTGTCTCAGAGACTGCTTCTCTTAACGTTCTTTTTCTGATTTTGTGGGATATTGGATCTGAAGTCCAGTGTGCGTCCAGTGCAGCTGCATATACATTTTAATGCTATCTGCTCACAGCACATTGAATATCCAAGGGTGATCTAGGCTTGTTCCTGTTGTATTCATTTAAAGAAACAGTGTTTTTACAATACAAATACTACTTCATTTTTGGCTGCTCAATTCTTTTGTGCAATTTACATCCAGGGGTTAATTAAGCGTTGTTCTGCTGTTGTGGTGACTAAAATAAACCGTCTTTTTCACCGGCAAAAAAGAAATTTTTTTCTGTAGCATAATTCACAAGCGAAGGTTAATTACAAGTTTTTCTCTTGTTGTGTAGCATAAAATACACGCCATTGTAGTACGCTACAAAGCTGGTAGTTTTTGGCTGCTCAATTCTTTTCTGCAGTTGTAAAAGAAACTTTCTTTTTCACCGCCACAGAAGAAATTCGGTAGCATAATTTATCGAAGGTTTTTAAA
>JAODAL010034170.1:0-44608 GCA_025379985.1 Phyllomedusa bahiana | reverse complement strand
CCCCCAAACCCCAACCCTACGGCCCCCTTCCCGGTGAAAACCCATGGGGGGCGGGGGTTTTTTGAAAATTTGCGCCCCTCTCGGCGGTAATCATAGGCGCAGCGCCGCACTGGCCTGGTCCCGCACTGGCCCACACACTGGCGGGGCCCGCGGCGGACTTTTCCCCGCATTTTTATGAGTGCGCTACCTCGGCGCCGAATCCTAGGCGCAGCCCCGCACTGCGCCTCGGACCCGCACTGTGCCTTAAAAACAGGCGAGGCGCGGCGGGACTTTAATTGTATGTATGAGCGCGCCCCGGCCCCGACATAAATCAGGCGCAGATTCCGCCGGAAAACTAGCGGAAAGGTGCGCCCCAACCCGTCGGGATTCATACATGTGGCCCTAAATTAGCGAGTGCCTCGTATGACCCACTAAGGCTGCCTCTAGTGTCACCGCCGGATTGACACAATCCGCTCTAATCCACCCCTCTGCATAGGACAGCTGGACGGGCCACATAATAGATATGAAAATCGGGGGCGCCAGTCCATCCTTTCATAGAGGGCCCTCAATGTGTGTTTCCCTATTCTTGGGGTACTACCTGCCCAGAGGAATGCAGAGAGCTGTCTTTCCACAGACTGAAAATGCGCCTGAGGAATAATTGTGGGGGCTGCCCTATACAAGTACAGCAGCTTGGTCAAAAGGACCATCTTAATAATGTTAATACGGCCCACAAGAGTCAACGGAAGCGATCTCCAATTCGTCAGTTTCCCGGCAATTTCGTTCATTGCCACTGACAAATTAAGCGCCAGGAACCGGTGCACATCTTTGTGAATCTGTATGCCGAGATATGTAAACTGTTCCGTGACTTCCATCTGACATCTTGAAGAGATATCCTCACGCTGGACCTCATCCACTACAAATAGTACTGACTTAGCCCAGTTTTCTTTTAACCCGGAGAAGGCCCCATAGAAGTCCACCGCATCTAGAAGGGCATCCAAAGAGTCCCGCGGGTTCGCCAAATAGACCAGTAAATCATCAGCATACAGAGACACCTTCCTTTTATCCCTGTATTTCCCACCCTTCTTTTATGGGTTTTTTTTTTCAAAATTGACAAAGGTTTCGAAGTATGGCAAACAGAAAGGGGGGGGAAAGGGGGGGCCCCCCTGCCGAGTGCCTTACCCAACTGGAATTTGTCAGAATGCACCATTCACCAATACCTTGCGTTGGTTCGTAAAGGATTGAAGCCTTTTAAGGGAAAAACTCGCAGGGAAACCCATGGACACCAACACTTCCACATAAATTTTCCCATTTTGGGGTAAAATGCTTTTCATTATAAGTGAGCAATCCCCTTGTCCTGCATTCTCGTGGGTTACTTGTAAATTTGTAAAAAGTCTCCTAAGGTTTATGTCTGTGGATTTTGCTGGCATAAACCCAGATTGGTCCATCCCAACTATAGAGAGGATTATGGAGTTAAGCCTCAACACCAGGACCTTGGCTAGGATCTTTGTGTCAATGTTGATAAGTGAAATAGGACGGTATGATTGATATAAATCGGGCGGCTTACCCCTCTTATGTATGACGACTATTGTTGCCTCATATTGCGATAGCGGTAACCGCCCTTTTTCAAGGGTGTGTCTAAAGACCTCTACCAGGCGGGGACCAAGCTCCTCCATGTACAATGTAAACCATTCCACCGGGATACCATCTGGGCCTGGAGCCTTACCACCGGCCATCATCCTAATCGCTCTCTGGACTTCATCCTCTGTGATTGGACCAGCTAGTGTTTCCCTTTCCTCGCCTGACAGCACTGGTAATGAAATTGCCCCAAGGAAATTTTTGATTTCAGCCTCGGAGTGAACGTTTAGAGGAATATAACGTCTCATAATTCTCTGCAAACTGTGCAGCTATTCCCTCAGAATCAGTCACCATTTCCCCCCTCGAATTTCTAATCCCGGCGACCACCGTCCTGGGGTTTCCGTTCTGGCTAAAAAGGCCAAAGCCCTCCCATTTTTAGCCCCCTCAGCGAATATCATGTGTCTCTGCGTCAACAATCGTTTCTGCGTATACTGGGTAAGAAGTAAATTATAAGCTCTTTGTTTCTTTTCCATCTCATGCTTATGGTCTTCATCCGGTTGCCTACTATATTCTGCTTCTGCCTGTGCCAACTCCCCTTCCATCTCCACCCTCCGTGCATTAAGATTAGCTCTGTGTGATGCTATGGCATTAATAAGAGTCCCTCTAGTCACAGCCTTCAGGGCATCCCATGTTATCAAAGGGTCAGCAGAACCCTCATTGTCCCCCCAATAGCTGATTATACCCTCCCTACACTTTTCCTCCACTATCGGAACTGCCAACCATTTGGGGTTCAGCCTCCAACCCTTTCTGGTCCCTCCAGTCTGCTGAGAAACCCTCACCAGCAGGGGGGCATGATCTGAGATACTTCTCAGCAAGTACTCTGCTGCCACCACATGAGGCAACAGCTCCCCGCTTGCAAAGGCGAGGTCTATGCGAGAGAGGGACCCCGAGGTTGCAGAATAGCATGAGAACTGTCTATCTGCCGGATGTTTCCACCTCCACACCTCTGTCAAACCACACGAGTCTGCCCATGTCTCTAAAGTGGGATCATGCGATGGTCGTGGATGCAGGCGATCCATATTTCTACACAGGTTTGCATTAAAGTCTCCCATCAACAGAACGGGAACTGTGGGATAGAGCGCCAGAAGGTTTGCCAATTGTTCCAAAACAGAACTAGATAAAGGAGGGGGTGCATATACCCCACCCAGGACATATTCCACTCCCCGTATTTGGGCATGTATCACGATATATCTACCGGAAGGATCAATGTGGACATGCAACAGTGTGAAAGGGAGGCATTTCGATAAACGTATGGATACCCCTCTATCATAATTAGAGTAGACCGTATGATAACTGAATACTATCCATTGCCTTTTAAGTGCTAAAATTTTTTGCCCTCTCAAATGCGTTTCCTGCAATATTACAATGTCTGGGTTGTATGGTCGCAAAAAAATTAAACACTAATGCTCTTTTGATTTTACAATTGAGCCCCCGGACGTTCCATGAAACTACATTAAAGGACTCCATTTGTAAGCTGTACTCCAAATCTCCTTCCAGGTAGGGCGGACCCGGATGTCGGACCCCATGTTACACCATCCATACCACAAACACACCACACACACCGCAAAACTTGTAAAAGCTGCAAGAACATGAAACATTCCCCAATTCCCGCCTCCCTGCCCATACCGACCCAACATGGATGAGCTTTTTCCCCCTAAACCTTTTTTGAAAAAACATCCTACTCTTCACTCCATAGGGGAGTGTACCGGTTCACAAAACTTACTTTCCCTCACTCCCTAGACCTCCCAGGAAAGTAGAACCGTCTACCAAACTGGAAGAAAGAGAAAACCCCAGCAAAATAGTGTAACCAAAAGAGAAAAAAAAAGGGTGGTTAAAACTCATATCTCTGAGCTCCTTAGCAATAGAAAATTCCCTCTAACCTCAGATGACCTAACTTTTCAGATCATGGACGGCTTGTAACGTTTAAGACCAGGCGTTTCCCATATTGTTAGACCGAATCAGTCTCAAGAAGTAAACCAAGACGCCTAGTCTCCCCAATGAGCCACCCCGGTGACCCCTCACCACAGCAGCGGTCAGTGAGACCGCAATGAAGACAGTCCCCTCAGCGTCTTCTATCTCGGCGCTTGTCCATCCACTCGTTCGCTTCCTCTGGAGTAGTGAAGAACAAAGTCTTGTCCTGGTCTTGGACTCTTAAACGTGTGGGATACAGCATAGAGTATCTCAGTCCTATTTCTCTCAAGCGACTTCTTACAGTGGTGAACTGTCGTCTCTTTCTTTGGACCTCAGTCGTATAATCAGGATAAAAGGAGAGCCGGGTATTTTCGTATTTTATCTCGCCTTTCTTCCTCGCAGCTGTCAGAATCGCGTCACGATCTCGATAGTTGAGCACCCTCATGATGAAAGGACGTGCAGGAGATCTCGGTGGGAGCGGCCTGGTTGGGATACGATGTGCCCTCTCAATCACAAAACATGAAGATAAGGATATTGGATCTAGGAGCTGTCGAATCAGGTTCTCTGTAAACTTTTCTGGTGCGTCTCCTTCCGCTCGCTCCGGAAGCCCCAGTATACGGACATTATTCCTGCGATTGCGATTCTCCACATCCTCCACTCTTTCTTGCAGGATTTTAATCTGTTGTTGCATAGTTGTAGTAATCCTTATGTGGGTGGCCGTAGTATCCTCCACTTCACTTATGCGCCGTTCAGCCTCTGAGGTTCTTTCTCTCACTTTGTCAATGTCCTCTCTCAATCGGTTAAGATCTGCCTGGATGTGATCTATTTCACTGTCAGAGCTGTCTGGCAGGAAGCAATGGCTGACATTATCTTATCCGTAGCTAATTCAGCCTGTGAGGCCGCAGCCTCCTCCTCGGTTTGACTCATAGCGTCCACCACTGCAGATGTGGTTGCAGAGGGTTGGGAAGACCCTGTTCTGCGGCCCATAAAAGCACACCCCCAGTCAAGGGCAGAGACCTTTATATGCAATAGACAATATAGGCGAGCTTTACTGTGTCAGGTCCTCTTCAGGGGTATAGAAACTGCGGTTTCTGTAGGGCCTCCTGTAAAGGATTACTATTGATCTTGGGCGCAAGTCCTTTAATCAACAAGAAAGTTGCGTGCGGACTCCTGCAGATTATGTCTGTGCTGCAACCTTCCTGCTCCCTGTTAGGGTTCAACTGCAGCAGGCCACCAAGGGGTTCCCTGGGAACTGAGCCTGTTCCTCAGGGCAACTGAAATGGTGCGGCAACCTCCCTTACAGTCCGGGCCGCAGCATGGAGACAATGTCACCCAGACAGTTTCTATAGGGGGCCCTTCTCAACCTCCTCCACTGGCTCTAATGACTGATGGCAGGGGGTCCACTAAGTTCAGGGCAAGGACCTGGATTTGCAGGGAAAGGGAATCAGTTTATCTGGCTTTTCCCCCTTTCAGATCTCCTCACCGGCTCTCAGAAGCTGGATGTCAGGCTCCTTCTCTCTGCTCCTCTATCCGCAACGTCACATGAGCGCAGCGCTCCAGTATCTCAGTCAGAGCTCCCGCTCCGCCGCTCACACGAGGCAGCTGCTTCCACTCCACTCACAGCCTCTCTCTGCTGCTCAAGCACCGGAGTCCTCTTTCGCCGGTCACCTGGTGAGTCTGGGAGCGCCCTTTCTCTCCGTGCTTCCCGCTGCAGCCCGCCGCTCCTATGCTCAAGATGGCCGCCGTTCGCGCCGCCGGCACCTCACGTGCGCTATGGAGCAGGGATAACTGACCCGCCGCTATCTTTCGCTGGTCCAAACTGCTGTTGGGGCTCTCAGTGGTCACTCAGCCGCCCTCCAGTAGCAACTTAAGAGGGGTTAAGACGGGGAATCAGGATGATTTCATTATCAGAAACCGGAGCTCACTCTCTGTGCGACCTCACAGCATGCCGGCAGACCACGCCCTCCCACCTGGATTTTTATAGTAGGGATATGTTCACACAATGTACTGTACGCGCCACAATACATTGTGTGTTTCGGGAGCTCGTGCTAATACACGCACTCCCGCGGCGCGGGGAGGGCGGGCCGGCGGCTCCATAGACATGCATTACTTGCGGCGCATATTCGCCGCAAGTAATTGACATGTCACTTATCTCCCCACGCGTACAATACGATCGTATTGTGCGAGCTGGAAGAGGAGGCGTAAGCCATAGTTCTCTATGAGAGCTATGGATTACCGTAATTATGGGGAGTATTTCCCCGCATATTAAGCGCAGTATGCCACGAAATATGCGGCGAAATGCGTCCCAAAATAAGCCGTGTTAACATACCCTTAAGCGCAGTATGCCGCGAAATACGCAGTGAAATGCGCCCCAAAATAAGCCATGTGAACATACCCTTAAGTGCAATATGCCGCAAAATACGCAGTGAAATGCGCCCCAAAATAAGCCGTGTGAACATACCTTTAGGGCAAGGGTGCTTTCACGTGGAGCGTTTTTGGCGCGTTTTTGGTGCGTTTTTTGGGGGGAGAAATACACAACAATTTATACTGTACATTTCTGCAAAAAAAAAAAAAAACACGCCAAAAACTGCTCGGTGGAGAAAGCACCCTAATGGGCCGTTCACACGGTACAGTGCAAATACCAGTCGGAAATCCCGACCGGTATTTGCACTGTTTTGCAGCCGTGCACACGGCCGCCGGAGGACGGCTTTTCTCCGCATTTTGCGGAGAAAAGCCCTCCCCCTTCGCATTAACATGCTCATATTCCGCCCGAAAACCGGACGGAAGAATAAACATGTTGAAAGTTTTTCGGACCACCGGCGGTCTGAAAAACCGCCCGGCGGAAAACCCGTGGGGATTCCCAAGTGGGGGTGGTTTTCTGATTGTTAATCGCTGCACTGTTTTGTGATAAAACTTCAAATTGGTGCTGCTTCTGGCCACAATATATCCTAAGAATGCGTTCACACAGCACTGACAACAAACCGATCGGAGTTTCCGACAGGTATTTTGTCTTTTTGGGCACGTAAGAGGGCGACTTTTGTCTGCAGTTTGCGAATTCAGGCCGTCCCCCTTCACAGCCACATGTTCATGAAAACCAGGCGTAAAAATGAACATGTTCTACGTTTTACGTTATCCCAGCGGTGTCAGAAACCATTCGGTCGAAAATCCGTGCAGTGTGGACTGCTGCGCGGATTTTCTGTTTAAGTCTATGCAGGTGATTGACAGTCGGTTTACAGATGGTTTTCAAATCCGATAACTGTCTGTAAAACCGAAGGAAAACCAGTGCCGTGGGGAGAAATCTTAAAACTTTTTCTAATTAATCAGAACCTTAACAAATGGCAAAAAAAGAAAAAAAATGTAGCTACAATTTAGTAAACTAATCATTTGAAACTTGTTTGACTGGAGCGATTTTGAAGAGATTTTAAAGTTACTCATCAGTAATTTTTTGTAGTGAGAGATAAATAAGGTAAGGTAGAGTCCCCGCCTAAATAGATACAATTGAAGTATCCCATGCTCTGGGGCACAAATGTGCTCCTGTTATTTTGGTTGGGCAAGTGGCTGTAATTGTATATAAGCCACAGGTTACATGTAAATAAATGACAGGCTGCCTGCTTCTGTTCCACAACTCAGCTCCCTATCTTCTAATGACACATTAGTTCACATAAAGGAGTTAATACTTTGAACCTGATTGATTTGTGCACTTCACACCCTTAGCGTGATGCTGATCCTACCATGTAGCACGCGTGTGACCTCCGACACCTCATCTGCATGTGTGTGTATGTGAGTGTGACAGGCATAGCGTGCGAGTCTGTGGATATCAGAGAATCTGCAACCAGAAAAAGGGTGGAGCGAGGTTTAGGAAAACATGATCTTGCTACACCCTGAAAAACAGCTTTCTGTCATTCACAGCTCCTTGCATGCAAGGAGGGACACTAAGATAAACAGCTGGGAAATCACACACTTCCGACACACTGGCTGTTCCTGTGCTACACAAAGCTGCTGCTCTTCCGAATTGTACAAATTGTACTTAGTATTTACTCAATGTTTACCAAAGTTTACTATTACTGGTAGCACAATGAGAATAAAGGGGAAAGATCATCAAAGCCAACAAGATTGGGGTCTTACCCAGCAGGAATTGTGCTCAATGAACATATCCCCGTTGACTGCAACATTCATGTAATGTAGTCCTGTAGTGTGGCAATTGTGCTCTATGTCAGTGGAAGCTGACAATATTTCACTGTAGCCAGAGTAGCAGGAAAAAGACTGTAAGGGTATGTTCACACGGCTTATTATGGGGCGCATTTCTGCGATCTAATACTAGTGAGATGCGCTCCATAATTACGGTAATCAACAGTTTTGTACGCACAGGGAGATAAGTGACATGCATGTCTATGGGGCCGGCGGGCTGCAACCCCCCCCCCCCCCGGGGGGGGAGTACGCGATGATCAGCACGACTCCCGAACACCCGGCGTAATTGCGGGGCGTGCTGTACTGTACTATATACTGGCATGGTGGGGAGAGTGGTGGCTATATACTGGCATGGTGGGGAGAGTGGTGGCTATATACTGGCATGGTGGAGAGAGTGCTGGCTGTATACTGGCATGGTGGGGAGAGTGGTGGCTGTATACTAGCATGGTGGGGAGAGTGGTGGCTGTATACTGGCTGGTGGGGAGAGCTATCTGTAAACTGGCTGGTGGGGAGAGCTATCTGTCTGTATACTGGCTGGTGGGGAGAGCTATCTGTCTGTATACTGTCTGGTGGGGAGAGCTGTCTGTATACTGGCTGGTGGGGAGAGCTATCTGTCTGTAAACTGTCTGGTGGGGAGAACTATCTGTCTGTATACTGGCTGGTGGGGAGAGCTATCTGTCTGTTATGGTGGTGGGAGAACTATCTGTCTGTATACTGTCTGGTGGGGAGAGCTGTCTGTTTACTGGCTGGTGGCGAGATCTCTCTGTCTGTATACTGTCGGGTTGTGAGAGCTGTCTGTATACTGGCTGGTGGGGAGAGCTATCTGTCTGTATACTGGCTGGTGGGGAGAGCTATCTGTCTGTATACTGGCTGGTGGGGAGAACTATCTGTCTGTATACTGGCTGGTGGGGAGAGCTATCTGTCTGTATACTGGCTGGTGGGGAGCGCTATCTGTCTGTATACTGGTTGGTGGGGAGAGCTATCTGTCTGTATACTGGTTGGTGGGGAGAGCTATCTGTCTGTATACTGGCTGGTGGGGAGAGCTATCTGTCTGTATACTGGCTGGTGGGGAGCTATCTGTCTGTATACTGGCTGGTGGGGAGAGCTATCTGTCTGTATACTGGCTGGTGGGGAGCGCTATCTGTCTGTATACTGGCTGGTGGGGAGAGCTATCTGTCTGTATACTGGCTGGTGGGGAGCTATCTGTCTGTATACTGGCTGGTGGGGAGCGCTATCTGTCTGTATACTGGCTGGTGGGGAGAGCTATCTGTCTGTATACTGGCTGGTGGGGAGAGCTATCTGTCTGTATACTGGCTGGTGGGGAGAGCTATCTGTCTGTATACTGGCTGGTGGGGAGAGCTATCTGTCTGTATACTGGCTGGTGGGGAGCTATCTGTCTGTATACTGGCTGGTGGGGAGCTATCTGTCTGTATACTGGCTGGTGGGGAGCTATCTGTATACTGGCTGGTGGGGAGAGCTATCTGTCTGTATACTGGCTGGTGGGGAGAGCTATCTGTCTGTATACTGGCTGGTGGGGAGAGCTATCTGTCTGTATACTGGCTGGTGGGGAGCTATCTGTCTGTATACTGGCTGGTGGGGAGCTATCTGTCTGTATACTGGCTGGTGGGGAGCTATCTGTCTGTATACTGGCTGGTGGGGAGCTATCTGTATACTGGCTGGTGGGGAGAGCTATCTGTCTGTATACTGGCTGGTGGGGAGAGCTATCTGTCTGTATACTGGCTGGTGGGGAGCTATCTGTATACTGGCTGGTGGGGAGAGCTATCTGTCTGTATACTGGCTGGTGGGGAGAGCTATCTGTCTGTATACTGGCTGGTGGGGGGAGCTATCTGTCTGTATACGGCTTGTGGGGAGAGCTATCTGTCTGTATACTGGCTTGTGGGGAGAGCTATCTGTCTGTTACTGGCTGCTGGGGGAGCTATCTGTCTGTATACTGGCTGGTGGGGAGCTATCTGTCTGTATACTGGCTGGTGGGGAGCTATCTGTATACTGGCTGGTGGGGAGAGCTATCTGTCTGTATACTGGCTGGTGGGGAGAGCTATCTGTCTGTATACTGGCTGGTGGGGAGCGCTATCTGTCTGTATACTGCCTGTGGGGAGCTATCTGTCTGTATACTGCCTGTGGGGAGCTGTATACTGCCTGTGGGGAGCTGTATACTGCCTGTGGGGACCTATACACCTACCTAACTTAGGGTACTTATATACCTATAAGTAAGGAGTTGCTGGAAAAGTGAGGATTCTAAGATATTTGTGTCTAAATCTGCAGGGACGAGTGTTGGTCGGGAGAAGTCAGCATGTAGGTGTGAACCAGATGGAGAAGAAAAGGGAATACGAACAACTTATCGGAGAAACGTCATCTGTGAGTCACTAAATGTGCCTGAAATGTAATAATCTCTTATATGCTCGCAAAGTGTAATGGTTTATATTCAGTAATGGTGTGGTGGTGGTATTCAGTCACTTTGTGGTGGTGATACGTGGGGATATTATTCAGTCACTATGTGGTGGTGTATGTGGTCGTGGTGTTGTGGTATTAATCAGTCAACTGTCTACTGAGCACCTGTGTACACTGCTATCTACCACAATATGGTCACTGTATAGTGGAAATATGGCAGAGGGATGGACTAAGCGGCCATGACATCCCTCGTATTAATTGTTGTGCGGCCCCGCGGCCCGATGTCACCTCCCTGCTTTGTGCTGGCGGTGGCGGCACTTTGTGGTAACTGAGGAATTTTCGGTCGCAGTTTCGGCACTCAGTCTCAAAAAGGTTCGCCATCACTGCCCTAAGGCTTTACTCACATGATAGAGTTTTTGCATGCATTTAAGTCTGGAGGCCTTATACCTCTTAGGATACATATGTAATATCACAAAAACTGCACCACAACAGCACCGTGTGAACAGGAATGCTTAGGGCCCCCCCCCCCACCCACCTCTAACCTCAAATGATCTGCAAGATCGAGCAGCTGATCTGATGCAGTTGATATGAGTCAATTGTTCTGCTAGACAATAGACCATTTTTCAGAAGCTGTACTTCTCCAGAGGCATGGAAAAAGACACCTATTCATTAAGAATCACAATGCAGGCAGTCCCCAGCTTGCAAACAAGAAGCAAAATCCCCTTTGAAGGCTGGCCTATAGTTTGCTATAAACCGACCTGAGGGAATGGGGAAAGGGACGCACTTGCACAGTTCTACCTGTTCTTTTCTATGGCAGTTACAAACATAGCTAAGCGGGTGTGCTCAGCTAATTTCGGAACAAACAGACAAGAATGGGAGAGTGCTGCGCAAGCGAGGCCGGTTTATGCCAAACTATGGGCTGACCTCCAAAGGGGATTTTGCTTTGTGGCAAAACCCCTTTAAGCTGAAATTGTATGTAATTTGGAACAGGTACATTTTATAATTATTGCCCCAGCCCAAAATTATTTTCAGTTTTGGATAATATAGGGAAGGGTTCACACCCTTGTAATATTTGTTTTGCTGTCTGTGCCCCCGTTCGGTAGATTGGACCTCCCCGCACACCTTGATACCGCTCACCTTGGTTATGTGATTCTGTGGGGATTAGTGGGAGGATTTTCATTCCTGTATGAGACTTCAGTAAATCTATGGAACGCCTCATCTTGAATTCATAAAATGTATATATGGTAATTTATTTACAGCAAATTAACAGGTATAGTAACTCTCCATGGTGCAACAATCAAGTGAGATACTGCAAAGGGCAACATTGAAAGTCTAGATATATGTGCAACGTTTCAACCCAGGATGGCCTTCTTCAGGTCACATTTGGAGGAAGAGAGTCTGGTGGCACATGTGCAAAAGCGGCTGCAGCGTATAGCATGCAACACTGCTGAAGGAGCATGGGAGAGCCTGGCGCATAAGACTAATGTGAATGGGGTGCAATGTTGCACCCAATGGCCTCTGTTTTTAAGTATGACTAGTATGCGAGTTGGGGACTGCCTGTGGTAATTAATATTACTGAAGTCATCATTTTCTTCACAATACTCCACTGACACATCCAGTTATTTAGAAGGGGAAGTATTGGTTAATCTTTAGATATTACAACATCAAATACTGAGCATTTTAATTAAATACATAAGGTTATCTGCTTATTTTATTCACCCATCAATTTTCCTGTTACTCAGATTGTGACTCCTGGCTTCCCCAATAAAACTGTTAAACTTTGATTGGGTTACAACCTGGCTTCTGCACGCAAAGTTTTTCCTTGTCACTTCAACCCTCCTCATCCAAAACTGTGTAAAGGAGAGTTTTGGACCTATCAGTCAAATCCCTTGGTTCTAGAACAGAAGGGTCTGGCTTTAGCTTTCACCCACATCACATTTTTTATAGGAGATACAGACAGCAGTAATGTCCTGTCCATGTGGAACGAGAATGAAGCCAATTAATGGCTATCTCTACTGTATATGTTGCAAAAAATTTAAAAAATAATAAATATATATATATATATATATATATATTGTATACTTGTCATTGCATGTCACTGCTGCAAAGTGTCTTCTTATTTATAGTAAAATTACCAGACCTCATTAAGAGGCTATGTTCGTAGCTTTTTTGTTAAATTTATGGTATGTTCACAGGCATAATCCTGGTGCATACTGTGTGCGCTGCCATACGCCGGGTGTTTTAGAAGTACGTGCTGGCCACTCAATGAGTGCTAAATTTTTACCTTATTTGCGGGGTGTAATTCGGTCATATTGCAGCGCAATAAAAAGCATACACCCCACAAATACACCATGTGAACATACCCTTAATTTTGCATTCAGAAATAAAGCTGGCCCTGTGACCCGTTCACTCACTAGTTACCAGACTAATTGTCTACTGAAACCATAACCCTGAGTTTCATGCTTTCAGGCCAAGAACCTGTTTCTGGCGGTCACCATGGAGACACGTAAATGATGTACTACCGCTTGTCAATCATCTTATGCACATCTCCGGCCATCAGCTGTCGCTGTAACAAAAGCTTTGTCATTATGGGGATTTACAGACTGGGGAAGTACACAGCATGAAACTTATGCACTTCTAGAAAGATATTCACACCTAACCCTCTCCAGTAGAACCACTTTTTATGCACACTAGTAAGCAGTTTTCTTTGAAAATTACTTTTACAAAAAGAGACAAACTCAGCAACATGCAGAAATAAGATACAAGTGAACCTAATCACTAATGTGCTTAAACAAAGAGCAAGACAATCACAGAACTACTAATACTGAAAGACAAGGAAAAAAGCTAATATAATCCTCCACTGAAAGCAAGCTATCATCTGAACCATTAATTACCTATACTATAGACCATTAGGCCCGCTGGGTATGAAGACTGCCATGTACAAAACGGATGTGAGCACAAATGATTATAAGGCTATGGCTACACTGCATCGGACAAAAAACGCCTGAAAACGGCCGTTCTTTTTCTGATACACGACTGCAGTTCTTGTCACATTTTGCGCAAAAAACGCAATCGCTTCTCGTTTTTTTTATGTCGCCCATAAAATTGCAGTGTATGAGAAGACGCCGAAAAAACTAAAAGCACCGATGTATTATACATCATGTTGTATAATACGCCAGCGCCAAAAGACAATCGCAGAAAAGAGGAGCTGTGGAGACTACAGGTTATCTTTTCTATAGTAGTCTATGGGGCTGCACGAACTATCACATTTTCGGCGCTTTTAAAATCCTAAAAGTGCCAAAAATGCAATCGTAAAACTATGCAGTGCAGACATAGCCTAAAACTACAACAGGAGGAGGAGTCTGTTACTTCCTTCTTCACTAAACCTTCGTTTTAAGTGGTAGTACACGAGTTTTAAAAAAATCTCCTACCACCCAGGACTACTCTAAAATAAAAATCTTTAGTAACAAAGAAAACATGAAAAAAATAAAGAAACTTTATTTACATCTAGAGCTGCCACTGCTCCAGTGATGCCCGCTCCTCCCTGATGATCACATCTTGCCCATCATCCAGTCATCGGTAATATTGGTAGTAGTGTAAAGTTTTCGTTTCAGGCACAGGAAAGCTGGTTGACAGCAAACCCCTCATTTGGCTTTCTTCCAGAGTTGTTACACAGTTGGCTGTAATGGGCGTGACCTTTTGTGAAGGGGTGGGACCTTGCATAAAGAGGGTGTGGCTTATGCAAATGTAGGGACTCTAAAACTCCCTGAAGGACACTTTCAAAAGTTGGCAAGTATGACTTATATATGTTGCAATATAACAATGTTCAGTAAAGGGAACGTGTCAAGTGGTGTATGCTGCCCTATCTAAGAGCAGGATGTGATAGAGACAGAGAAGTTGAGCACTGTGATATATAGGGTTATATGATAGAGTAGAGAAGCTGAACTTTGTGATGTGTAGGGTTATATGATAGAGGGAGAAAAGCTGAGCTCTGTGATATATAGGGTTATATGATAGAGGGAAAGAAGCTGAGCGCTGAGACTCGTATACTACGTCTCTCCTTTCATCCCTACTAAGTTCTGGCCTGAACCGGAAGGTATTTCTTACATATATTGCTTAAACTCGCTACTAAAAACATGTGCTCAGACCAACTAGTTGCGAGTTTAAGCAATATACGTAAAAAATACCTTCCCTAAATAGTTCTTGCATATTTGGAGGTGTGCTTTGGGTCATTGTCCTGTTGCCGATAAAATTGGCTCCAGTCAAGTGCTGTCCACAGGGTATGGCATGGCGTTGCAAAATGGAGTGATAGCCTTCCTTATTCAAAATCCCTTTTACCTTGTACAAATCTCCCACTTTACCAGCCCCAAAGCATCCCCAGACCATCACATTACCTCCACCATGCTTGACAGATGGCGTCATGCACTCTTTGAGCATCTTTTCAGTTGTTCTGCATCTCACAAATGTTATTCTGTGTGATCCAAACACCTCAAATGTCGATTCGTCTGTCCATAACACTTTTTTCCAATCTTCCTCTGTCCAATGTCTGTGTTCTTTAGCCCATATTAATCTTTTCCTTTTATTTGCCAGTCTCAGATATGGCCTTTTCTTTGCCACTCTGCTCTGAAGGTCAACATCCCGGAGTCGCCTCTTCACTGTAGACGCTGACACCGGCGTTTTGTGGGTTCTATTTAATGAAGCTGCCAGTTGAGGACCTGTGAGGTGTCGATTTCTCAAACTAGAGACTCTAATGTACTTGTCTTGCTGCTCAGTTGTGCAGTGGGGCCTCCCACTTCTCTTTCTACTTGATTAGAGCCTGTTTTGCTCTCCTCTGAAGGGAGTAGTACACACCGTTGTAGGAAATCTTCAGTTTCTTGGCAATTTCTCACATGGAATAGCCTTCATCTCTCAGCACAAGAATAGACTGTCAAGGTTCACATGAAAGTTCTCTTTTTCTGGCCATTTTACAAGTTTAATCGAACCAACACATGTAATGCTCCAGATTCTCAACTAGCTCAAAGGAAGGTTAGTTTTATAGCTTCTCTAATCAGCAAAACTGTTTTCAGCTGTGCTAACATACTTGCACAAGGCTTTTCAAGGGTGTTCAAAATATCCAATAGCTTTCTTACACAGTCAGCAAACACATTGTACCATTACAGAGAAAGTTGTCAATCACTGAGGGTGGGTTTAAGCAGGACTCCTATTGTCTCTGAAAGAGTCCGCTCAGGATTCTCTATACTTTTCACTCAGAAATGCTGCTCCTAATCATATATATAACCCTATATATCCGAGAGCTCAGCTTCTCTCCCTCTATCACTTCTTATTCTCAGATAGGGCAGCATAAACCACCTGACAGGTTCCTTTTAAACAATAATAACAGTGTAGTATAGATGCAGTATTATATATGACAGTATGTAATAAAAGAATCATCCATTGCAGAACCGGATTCACAGCAGTCCTTTTTTATTTCCTAGGAATTCTCCTGGATGATAGTTGTCACGCTAGTCGCAGACATGATGTATTGGCTTGTTGATAAAAACCAAATGCGTTTAAAAACAATATTTCCAGTCAGTTTTTGCATCAACACAATTTCATCTCTCAAAAGCTCATGAAATGACGATGGTGATTATTCAGTATTTACTGTAAAAGGGTTGTCTAATTTTGAAAAAAGGTTGGAAGTGAAATAGAAAAAATAAAAGACTCAACTGTCCAACCAGCTCTGCTCCAGCGGCGAGCACCATTTCTACTGCCCGCAGCCGGTGACATCATGTCCACTGCTCACATGACCCTCAGGCTTTCACATGCCTCAGCGGTCTCTTCCTGTTTGCACAGCATGTGACCGATGGTGCCAGTGAGTGGCTACAGAGTCACGTGCCATTGATCATTACGTCATTGTTGCCCCAGTACCAGATCTCAGTGCTGGAACAGAGCCTGGTAGAAAGGTGAGTCTTTTTTTTTCTATTTCCCCCATCTCTGGACAACCCTTTTAATTATAACTCCCATTATTCCCTGTTACATAGATGGTCAGCCACGTGCTAGGGACCACTGCCTTTAGCATAGACCTCTTGTCACAAATCGAAAATCCACCTTTGCAGATATGGGATAACACTGAACCACCATTTACACTAGACAATTCTAAGTTCCAGAACTGGCATTTGAAAATGCGCAAAATGATCAGTTGGATATGTTCACAAAGCATGCACTTACCTATGTCAAATCCAAAGTGTAATTACAACAGGAGCTGCAGCAGAAATCCCACAGATGCCTCAAGGATGTGCCAGTGGATCTGCACAAATTTTATCTGCGTGTGGGACTTATTCACAAATTTTTTGTGCTGAATTTGCCAGAACAATGAACTTGCTCATTCTTTACGCTGATATTTTCCCACAGCAAAAACAAAAATTTGTACAGATTTTTTCAGCTGCATATAAATGTAGTATGAAATATATATTCACTGGCATTTTATGTGAAATGTTGGAGAATTTGGTGAGAATTTAGGTGCCAAATTTATATGAAAATCAATAAGGCTGGACACTATAGATGGGCGAATTGATTCTAACAAAGGGAATTTTTTTAGAATTTCGGAAAATTCGGTTTGAACGAAGTCAAGTTTGGGGTATTTGGGGTGAAACAAATTTGGGGTTTTCATTGAAAATGGTGCGAGCACAGGGCGCTTGGGGGCAAAGAACTCTGGGGGGGAAAAGAAGGGCTAGCTGCTGACATGGCAGAGGAAGCCAATCGAGACGGCAGGTTTTCTGTGACGTCACCGCACTATATAAGTCCGGCGCGACCCCGGGGCTCAACCCCCACTGACTGATCGGGGAAGGGGCGCGGCTGTTGTATGAAGAATGATTTTTTATAAGCGTTTTTTTGGGGGTGTTAGTTTTGCTCAGAGACTGCTTTCTTAACGTTCTGTTTCTAATTTTTGGGGGTTTTGGATCTGAATCCAGCCCCGCGTCCATGCAGCGCAAAAATTTTTAAATCCTATTGCTACAGACATTAAATACCCAAAGGGGGGATCTAACCCAGTTCCTGTTGTTCTTTTAAAGAAAAGCGTTTTTACAATACAAAACCACTTCATTTTTGGCTGTTAATTCTTTGGCGCAATTTACACCGGGGTTAATTAAAAGCGTTGGTTTTGGGGTGTGCTGACCCAAAAAACCGGGCTTTTTCAACGCCAAATTATAAAATTTTCCTGAGCCAAATTTCACAAGCAAAGGGTTTAATTACAATTTTATTCTTGCGTGTGGCAAAAAAAACCCGCTTTTGTAACCCCTACAAGCTAGTAGTTTGTGGTGGCTCATTCTTTGGGAATTTTTACATCCGGGGGTTAATTTAAGCGTTGTTATTCAGCTGGGTGCCCAAAAAACCGTATTTCACCCCCAAAATATATACATTTTTCTTACCAAATTTTCACAAGCAAAGGTTAATTACAATTTTATCTTGTGTGTGGCGAAAAAAAACCCCATGTTAAAAGCTACAAACAGTAGTTTGTGGTGGCTCAATTTTTTGGGCGCAATTACACCCAGGGGTTAATTTAAAGCGTTTTTATTCAGCGTGGTGACCCAAAAAAAACGTCATTTTCACCGCCAAAATATAAAAATTTTTCCTGACCCCAAAAATTCACAAGCAAAGGTTAATTAAATTTTTATCTCTTGTTGTGGGGCGTAAAAAAACCGCTTTGAAACCCGCTAAAAGCTAGTGTTTGGGTGTAAATTTTTTTGCGAAATTTTACATCCGGGGGTTAAATTTAGCTTTTTTTTTCAGCTGTGGTGACTCCAAAAAACCTTTTTTCCCGCCAAAAATTTACTTTTTTCCCCGTCCCAATTCAAAAGAAAGGTTAATTAAAATTTTTTTTTGTTGTGTGGCGAAAAACCCGTTGTAACACTTTTTCAAACTAGTAGTTTGTGGTGGTCAATTCTTTGCGCAATTACATCGGGGGTTAAATTAAGCGTGTTATTCAGTGGGGGGACCCCAAAGAAACCTAATTTTCCCCGCCAAAAATAATAATTTTTTCCCTGACCCTAATTCACAAGAAAGGGGTTAATTACAATTTTACTCTTGTTGTGTGGGAAAAAAACCCCGCTTGTAACACGTACAAAGCTAGTAGTTTGTGGTGGCTCAATTCTTTGGCGAAATTTTTCATCAAGGGGTTAAAATTAAGCGTTGTTTTTCAGCTGTGGTGACCCAAAAAACCGTCATTTTCACCCCAAAAAAAACTTTTTCCTGTAGCCTATTACAAGAAAAGGTTTAATTAAAATTTTATTCTTTTTTTGTGGGCGTAAAAAAAACACGCTTTTAAAAACACTTACAAAGCTAGTAGTTTGTGGTGGCTCA
Source organism: Phyllomedusa bahiana (assembly GCA_025379985.1). NCBI lineage: Eukaryota > Metazoa > Chordata > Amphibia > Anura > Hylidae > Phyllomedusa > Phyllomedusa bahiana. Next base: position 26,149 of record JAODAL010034170.1, on the reverse strand, counting down.
ATTCTTTGGCGCAATTTTTACATCCAAGGGTTAACTAAGTTTTTTTCTCCCTTGCCTCAGTAAAAGAAATTTTCTTTTTACCGCCACAGAAAAAATTTTGTAGTTAATTCTACCCAAAGGGTTATTAAACCCTTTTACATTCAGTAAAATACACAGATTTTTAAAAACGGCACTACGTAAATTTTTTCCTGCCCATTTGTGGAGCGCAATTTATATCCAAGGGTTCCCCAAGCTTTTAGGGGTTTCATTTGGGTCAATAAGGGTGTGTATTATCATAACAATATCTTCATCAAACAGTGTCGACTTTTTTGAACAAAAGAGTCAGACGGGAAGGTGGAAAGTTGCAGAGGCAAAAATATTCCTGGAGCAGGCCCAGGCCAGCACAGCAAGGGGGCGTGCAGCGGGGGTCCTCGGTGGAGGCCACAACTGCCCCTGTCACTAGGGGCCCGGTGTGATACAACCCGGGGTTCTTATTGGTTGACTGGGGTCTCCATTTCCCCCCAGATGACATCTGACAACCCTGCCAAGAGTCGGTGGGAACTCAGAAAAACCCTTAGTTGGCAGGCCCGGGAGGGGTCAGCGGCCCTCACCTGTCCTAAACCCGCCTCTGTCCCATCGGTTCCCTCGCCGAGTTTTATAGTGGCTGGGCTCAGCGACTATATAGCGAGGATAAACAATTTAAAGGGGGGCGTCACACTATTTGGGCGCGAAAAAGGGGGCCAAACCCCCTTTTCTTGCAGTAGGCGGCAAAGTATAGATGTTGAGAGTGGGGGGTCCATGTTGTGGGGGGTCAGCCTCGATACCAAACCCGGGTGATGAGGACAGCAGTGACGTGAAAACAAATAGATGATGATGTAGCCGCCGCATTTGGGACCCCCCCCCCCGGGTGAGGCAAGGGTTTCATCATCGTCGGGAAGGGGGCGTCAGCTTGGCCTCAGCAGTGGCGCAGCCGCAAGTGGGGTGGGGCCGTGGGCAGCAGGTGCAGCAGGTGAGGTCGGGAGCCAAGCGCCAGGGGTAAAAACCCCTTCGCAGGTCAAGAAATAGGGCACGGGGGTCAGTGAGGGGGGCGGCAGTAGCATCAGTGGGAGCTTTGGGGCGGTAAAACCCGAATTTCGGCGGGTGGCAGTTCTCTGTAAGACACCGGGGGAGCCGAATAGGGTATATGTAGAATCGAAGCAGAAAGTGAAGCGTGGCCAGGGAGTAACTTGGCAAGGGCCCTGCGTCAACACATGCAGCGTCCCTCCCAGGGGCCCTGTAAAAAAACGTGGTCAGATTGGGGCCATCCTGCCGCCGCTGAAACAGCGCGCAGCGGGCCCCAGTGGCACGCATGCCTTGCAGCCATTAAAGCTACCCCTCTGCAGAAGGAAGGTTTTCCCTTTTTTTGAATCATCCCCGGTCCAGTTGCCCTGCCCTCGCTATCTGGGCCAGAGTCTTTTCAGCGGGGCATTCAAAGAGACAACGTTGCGCCCAAACCATCCTAAGGTGCGCAGCTACTGTGCCCCTGTCCAAGTTTTGGTACTGCAGCCCCCCCTTTCCAAAGGGTGGATCTGCACTGTTCAGAGAACTAATGGTTTGCCCCGAGCCGAATGGAGTGTTCCAACCCCGAATTTCTTTTCCCAAAAAGGCGGGGACCAGCATTCAAAATATGTAGAACAGAATGGGCCAGTCCTTGAGCTTATCTTTTTTCCCAAGGGTGCAGGGCCCCGGCGGAGTCGGGACTGAACTACGGTAGGGCCAGTAATGCCTTTAGGGGCCCACTGGGTAATGTGCTTCCGGCCCAGGCACACCAAAAATTTGGACAGGGGACCCCCTTTCCCCCCTTTCAAACTGCGGGTCCCCCCCCCTCCTCCCCTCCCAAAAGGGAAACCCCATCATCCCGGGCCGGCACGCCCTTTTGACCGGTTTCCGGGGGGTTCCAGCCCAGAACTGCCGCCGCCGGGGGAATGGGGGGGGGTTCCCCATCACGAAAAACCCCCAAAACGGGGCGTGAGGCTCCCAAACCCCCGGGGAAAAGGGCCCCGCGCGCAGGTACGTGAAAACCCCGGGGTCCTACTGGAAAGCAAACCCCACCCCCCGAAATCCCTACAAAGGGCAGAAAATTTTGGGGCAGGGGGGCCCCCCGGGCCCCAGTTCACGGGGGGTTTTAGTGCCGGGGGGGGACGTACCCCCGGGAAACCCCCTTTTGATGAACAGGGGGGAAACGGAAAATTTAACCCCCAATGCCTTTGGGTTCCCCCCCAAGGGCCCCCCCAAATTTTAGAAAAAAAAAAAATTTCCCCACTGCCCTTTTTAAAAAGCGACCCCCCCCGGGGACCGAATGGAATTTTTGTGCCCCCATTTTCCGGGGTGGATTTAAAACCCCCCATTGTCTTTTTTTTTCCCCGGGGCGGGGACAACACTGGTATTTTAAACCGGGCCTTTCCGTTTTTACCTAGAATGCAGGCCCCTCGACCCTTGTGGTTTGGGCGCGGCTCCCAATTGCTGCCCCCTTTTGGAAAACCGTTTTTTCCCCCTCCAGAATTATTGTCCCCCTTTCCCCCTTGGGGTTGGGGGGGCCCCCCCATAAAGGCCCCATCTTGGATCCTGTTTTTGCCCTCCAAAAGTTTTCCGCCGCCCAGCCTGCGTCCGGGCTCACCTTGTATTTGCCCGTTTCCCGGTGGGGTGTCCCTATAAAGTGTATTTCCCCCCTTTTCCATCCGTTTTTCCCCTCCATTTTATTGTACTTTGCCCGGGGGGGTTAACCACAAAGGAGGCACGTTGCCCCCTTTTTTTCGGGCCTTTGGGGCCCCCCCAGGACTGCGCCCCTTGGTTTGTGGGGGGGGGGGCCCCAAACCCCCTTTTTTTTGTCCACCCGCGTCGGGGCTTCCCGTACCTACACCTGTTAGTCCCGTTAAAAAAAGGGGGGGCTCCTAAACAACTTTTTTGTCCCCCCCCCCATTTTGTCGATGGGGACCTTCCCCCTATATTGGGTTTTTGGCTATTTTTTTACCCCAAAAACTTGTGCCCGTTACCTAGGTTTTTTCCCTACATTGGCCCCGGGCCCTTTCTTTAATTTTTCCCCTTTGCTTTATTTTTTTCATTTTCCCTTTAATCCCAAAAATTTTTTTAAAGGGAAGCCCCCCCCCCCCGGGCCGGGCCCCCCCCTAAATTTGTTGTTATTTTTTTAAAACCCTTGTTGGAAAAACATTTATTTTAAAAACCGTTCACGCCCCTGGCTTTTGGGGAAAAATTTTTTTTAAGGGCGTCCCCGGGAACGGAAAAGTTATTTTTTAAAATTGGGAAGTGAAAAAAGAATTTAAAACCCCCTGGAAGTCCCCCATGAGGAAAATTTCCCTACCGCCACTGGGGGTCCCGGGCCCCGGGGAGAACCGGGGAAAAGGGCAAAGGCTCTGCCCCCATTTTGTTTGTTTTTGGCGCAGTTGGGCAAATCGGTCCCCTGGGACTGGCGCGAGAGGTGGAGGGCATTTTCCCCGGGGCCCCCCCGGGGCCCAAAAAAAATTTTTCCCAAAAGGCGAAAAAAACCCCCGGGGGTTTTAAATTTTCAAAAAAAATGGGCCTTTTAAAATTTATCCCTTTTTCCCTTTTTATTTAGAAAGGGGCCCCCACCTTTTTTACAGGCCGGGGAAACCCCCCGGGGGCCCCGGGAAAAACCAACTTCCAGGGAGGAGGCAACACCCGGGGGGGGGGGGTTCACCCAAGGGGCGCCGGGGCCCCACCTGATTCAAATTTTTGCCCCCTTTTTGGTAATTTTTTAAAAGGGGGGGGGCGGTTTTTTCCTGCTTTTCCCCCGTTGCCTTCAGGGGTTTTTTCACCGGGCTGGGGGGGGTTTCCCCCAAACACCCCCCCTCTTTGGTTCCAAACCCCCCCCCGGCCCGGGTCCCGGGGCTTCGGTTTTAACCCCAGGGGTGAGGTTTTTTTTTTTTATTTCTTTGCTGGGGGGAAACCCCTTAGGGGCTTTTAAACCCGGCTTGGGGTCTCCACAGGGGATTTCCCCTTGGGCTATTCCTGTTTTTTTAAAAGGCTTGGGCATTCCTGACTTTGGGGCCTTTTGGGGGGTTACCTACATGGGGCATTTGGGATGGGGCTACAGGGGGCTCTGCTTGGGGTCATCCGGCAAGGGGAAAAAAACTGACCTGGGGGTTTCCCGGCTAGGGGTTTAAACCCGGTATGGGGGCTCAGGGGGTTCCTGGCTTTGGAAAACAGGGGCCCGGGGGTACTTTTTTTGGGTTGGGGCTTTCTGCCTACAACGTTAGGGGTCTTGGCTATGGGGGTATCGGGGCCCTGGGATGGGGGGACCGGGGTATCTTGGGAAGGGTTTGGTATGGGGTACAGCTGCTAAAGGGGGCCCCCCCCCCCCAAAAGGGGGCCCAAATTTTTTGGGGGGGGGGGGTTTACAGGCAAGGGGGATTGGTCAGGGGCCCCTTTAAGGCCAGGGGGTATACCCTCTAAGGGGACGCGGGACGGGTATTTCCCCAATTGAGGAACCCCAAAATTTTGTTACAGGGCACAATCTACGGGGGACCTCGGCCGGGGGGGGGGGATAGTGGTTTTAGTAGGCAAGGTATTAGGGATTTTTTTTGCGATTTGGGGGAACTGTTGGGAATTTAAAACGAACCCCGGTTTTAAATTTTTAATTTTATTCTTCAATGGGGTTACGGGCGGTTTTGTTTTGGGGGGAGGGGGGGCGAAATTTCTTCACCTCGCTCTGAGTGCAATTTAGCCTAGGAACGGCCCTGACTACTATCACCATCTTCCTTCAGTGCAGACCCCCGCTTCACTGGTACCATCACTGTGGTTGTGAGTTTTAAAGCCACCATGACCAGAGCAGCAGCATTATGACTACTACTGCTCCTGCCCTCTCATCTGCTTTTTCCTCCGGCCCAGTCCCTCACCTTTTTTGGGGCCATGAGGGTGGGGGAATTCTACACAGTGATTTATTGGCTTTGGATAATAAGTTACAGTTTTGGATAAGGAAATCGAAAACAAATCAGGTGGACAGAGGGAAAAGGGTTGTGATAAATGTTGCTGCTGCGTTTATGTGTCCAGTCCATTGTTTTAGTAGCTGTGTGGCTTTTAGGAAATGTGGACGTGACACATTTTTTTGCCAAGGAAATGGTTCCTTTTTCGTCTGGGTTCCAATTTACGGGTGTTTTCTGGTGTTGTTTTCCTGCTCTTGGTTTGGATTCCTCACATTTTGCTCTTCCTTCCTTTAGAATTTGGGCTGCTACCGAAGCAGCTAGATGGGTTCTGCAACCTGAGGTGGTAAGGATAGGCTGGTGGGAGTCGGATCGTTTTAGTTCTTATTTTCAATGGCGATTTGATGCATTGAGGTTCGGTAGCCTGTTTATGGTAGTCTGTTCACATTTATTACTGTTTGGGATTTTTGGGTGTTATTCTGAATGGTCGGTCGCACTGGTTTTTGAGATATTCTTGTTTTGGGATTTTCTTGAATATTTTTCTCTCTATTTTAGGCGGTCCTTGTTTAGTTTAGATTCTTGGGCACTCATACGTGCATTGGGGTGCTAAGCGCGCGGATAAGCACTAACAATGGCGTCAGCTTGGTTTCCCCGAGGGAGTGGCGATTATCAGATGGCTTGGTTTTCAAGGTATGGTTTTGAATCGGGTGCTTTCCGAGTCCCATAATTTTGTGAGCTTTATTAGGTCACCTGATGTATTGGTGCTGCATGTAGGCAGAAATGATTTAGGGGACAGATTTGGGGGAACTTATTGGAGACATTAAGTATGATTTGCTTTAGTTTTGGGCTCTTTTTCCAGGTATAATCAGTTTGGTCAGAGATTGTTCCTTGTCAGACACAAGCAGGGTGCCTGTTCAGTGGAAGGTCTCAATAAGGCGCGAATAAAGGTTAACAGGCAGTTTATGAATCATGGTTCGGAAAGGATTTTTGTCAGGCATGTTGACTTGAAAGCGGGATAGGGTAATTTTTAGCTAAATGATGGAGTTAATTTGAATTCTGTGAGGATCAAAATTTGGGCCTTGGGGATACAGGAAGGGATTGAGAGGGCATTGTTGTTGAGGGGTAACTCGCATGCTTGAAGTGGTCAAGTCATGCTCATGTGGTGGGTTGGGGGTCCTTGGAGTTGGTGATAAAATTAGTGGGTGGCTTTTGATGCTGATGACCCCTCTTGTTTGGTAAAATTTGATTGGTCTGGTGAAGGTGGTGGGTTCGGTCAGGGTAGGTCCTTCTGAGCTGTTATGTGTAAGTTAGCCATTTAATTTGGCTTACCTTGCCTCTGAGCTAGTTGTTACAGCTTGGGGTAAAAACAGGTTGATATTGGGATTTGGAAACAGTCGCCAGATCTTTGTAGCTCCAAGGACCTTCTCTGCTTGGTATGGCAGGTTATTTAAAAGATTTTTATAGTTCTTATCCCAAAGGGTTTTAATTCATATTTAAATTTTTTGTTAAAAAAACAGGGCTAAACTTTTTACTCAACAATGGTCTGCTTTCCTTATTTAAATTAAGAGGGATATGAGAAGAAAAGGTGGGTTGAGCTGGTATGTTGGTTAGGTATGGAAAGGTTGGTAAAGGAAATCCTAAAAATGGGGAACAAGCCGGGAAAAATAAATGAAAAAAAAACATTTGTGACAGTATCGCTTTTTAAACCCAAAACCTTTTTAGCCCGGGACAGATTTGGACTCCATCAAAAGGAAACATTAAAGATAATTATCACCCTTTTAAAATGGGGTGCAAGACCCACTGCCCCAATCCAGACGTATGGAATTTTTGGGGCAGTGGTTAAAGTGACCTTACTTATCTAAAAAAATTTTCAGTTGGGGACCGGGACAATTCGGTAGGACTGGATGAACATCTAAGTAAAAATTGGGACAAAATTTCAAAACCATTATATTTCAACATGCTCAATTCTTTGGGTCTTAAAAAAAAAAAACCCCCGGGGGGGCCACCAGGAGTTGTTAAGAGCCTTTGGTCAACTCCCCCTAAGGCTATGTTCAAAACGGTTAAATTTGGGACGCTTTTCGCCACGTTTTCGCAGCGTACGAAAATTTAAAAACATGAGGGGAAAATGCCCCTCAGCCCTTAGGGTTATCCAAAGTTTTCATAGAAAAGCTATGGATTACCGCCCTCCCCCCAGGATACAATAGACGCGCGGGGAGAAAAGTGAAATGTCATTTATTAAAGGCATTTTCGCGCCGAAGTAAGACGCCTAGGGGACCGGGCCCCGGGCTCCCGGCCCCCTAAAAAACCGGGAGTAAACCATTCCCGCGACCCCCCCCCCCTTTCCCGAAAACCCATCGTAATTGCGGGCGAAACTTTTAACCCCTTTAAATTAGCGGGGGTTGAACTTAGCCTAATGAAAAACAGTTTGCCTGCTCGGGCCAAAAAATTTTTGAAAGTGAGTGGGAAAAGAAAAAATTATATTTTTGGGTTTAAACCGGGGGGGGAATATCAACAAATTTTGGGCTCCAAAAGGACATCTAGATAATAAATTATCAGAGAGTAATTTGGCAAGCTCTACTCTACATATCAATATCAGACTATAAGGTGCCAGTAAGCAATGTTATCTTCATAACACTAACCTTGCAAGGCACAGAAAATGAAGATAGAGGTTAAAAATACAGAATTCACAATAAAAATTACATAGTTTTCTGGAAATTATATACATTTTATTAACTCATTAAATCAGCTGTCTCATGATGAAACCCCTTCTATTTCCTTTAAATTGGGGACACAGGGCATCAAAAGAGGGGGTTTTCCCCAAAAAAGGCTCTTGTGGGTTGTTTGTGACTGGCCACAGTTTTCCCCTTCCGAAAAAAATCAGGGTTGGGGGGGGTTTGCAAGGGGCCAAAAGGGCATGGAAATCAGCGGGATTAACAGCGGGTGGTTTCCCTTTTGGGAAAAGGGGTTTGTTTATCAGGATACAATTTAAAAATTTGTAAAAACAGACTCGCTTTTTTGGGTTGCCGGGCCCAAAGGTCTCCAAATTTTCAGTACAAATGGTTTAAAAACCCAGGGGCCCGAAAGTTTACAGGGGGGTGCATTTTGGGGACTGGGCTTCTGGGGCCAGGGGGGGCCCCAGTGGCCCCCCTTTTTCCCAAACACTGCATTGCTGAGTCCCCCAATTTTCCCCAGCGAGCGAAAGCTTTTTTCTTTAGTGCCCGCACAAGGGCTATTTTTAACCTGCTAGATTTTTGGGGCCAGTAGCGGGGGGCCCATTTAGCTGTTGTAAAAAGGGGAAGGGGGCTCCAAGTGTCTAACCATCAGCATCCCAGCAATGTTTTTTAAAGTTGCTGATCATTCCCCAGACAACCGGGGCCAAAAAAGTACCCCCTTTTCTTCCCATTTTAAGAAGTTTTTAAAGGCTTTGTCAGAGCCCGGGGTCAAATGGGCTGTAAGTGAAATGTATAATACATTATTGTATTGCTATGTATTGTAAAATTAATCCGGCAATCAGATTGTGTAGTCCCATAGTGGGCAAAAAAAGGAAAATAAATAGTATTTTTAAAAATATAATTAAAAAAAGCGCAAACACAAACCCAGTATTTCACCAATAAAAACAGTGTATTGTAGTAAAAATCCATACAATACATACTGCAAAAATAAATAAATTTTTTAAAAATTTTCCTTTAAGAATAAAATATTTTTTTTTCTGCCAGCCTTAAAAAAAAAAAAAATAAAAAGAATAAAAAAAATATTTAAATGTACCCCAAAAAATGACACCAAAAAAAAACTTTAAATTTATCCCCCCAATTTTAAAAAGCCTTCATACAGCTCCATCCACAGAAAAATATGTAAGGCCTCCAAGAATATTGTGATAAAAAAAACGTAAAAAAAAAAAAGTAAAAGGGGGAAAGTGTGATTTTTCATGTAAAAGGGGAGCCTTTTTAAAAGCAAATTTTTTTTTTCCTTCATCTTTTTATTTTTTTTTTGATTCCCTTAAAGTACAGTGCCAGAAAATTCATTTGAAATGGGTCCAGGGCGGGGACAAAAAAATTATATTTTCCTCACTTTTCCCTTTCACCGCTCCCTTTTTCCAAGCTCCTGGGAAATTCTACTCCTTTTCCCATTTTCCAAAGGTTTTCTCATTCCAACACAGAGGCTCCTGCTCCATTGTAAGTGAATAGCGCGCAAGCCTCTCCAATGACCAGGAGTGGATCCTGGTCTTGGAATTTTAACTTTGCAGGGGCAACTTTTTCCTCTGATTTAGATGTGATTTAGCCGTAATCCACGTCGCCGCTTGAGGTGGAATCCAAGCAGGGTCAGCTTCAAAGAATGGACATGCCTATTCTTTTTGCCTGCACCACGGGTTTTGGGAAATAAAAGCTTTAGAACAAAAAGGGTGCCAAAAAACCTGAAATTTGGGCCTAAAGAAAAACCCAAAAACAAAATGAAGCTCCAAAATTCAGTAGGTGCTACTACAACACAATTAAATCTTATAATTTTTTTCTAGTGTCCTTTTTGGGGCCCAAAAATTTGTCTGATATTCCCGGCCCGGTTTAAACCCAAACTATTTATTTCTTTTCCCCTCACATACAAATTTATGGCTGAGCAGGGGGCCTCCGGGTTTTCATGAATCAAATTTAAAGCACTAGGGCCAAAAAATCGGGTAGCTCTAAAAAAGGCAGATTTGGGGGGAAACGATACGGGGCTACATTTTTCTGTGTTCCAAAATTTTAAAAAAATAGATAAAAAATTTTAAAATCGCAAAAAATGTGAAATTTTAAAATTTTTACCCCATTTTGCTTTAATTTCTGTGAAACAACTAGAGGGTTAACAAACTTCCTAAATGCTTTTTTGAATACTTTAAGGAGTGCAGTTTCTTAGATGTTTCTTAATGGGGGTTTTTTAAAAAAACTGGGCCCCCCCAAAACCCTTTAGAAAAGGGTTGGTCCCCATTTTTAAAATTTTATGTTGCAAATTTCTTGAAAATGTGACAAAATGCTACTATATTCATAAGGCCCCTAATGTCCTAAAAAATAAAAATACATTTTAAAAAAATGCCATCATAAATTAGAATATTGGGAAATGCTTTGTTTTTAGGGCTGTTTTTTTGGGTATAACTATTGTCTTTTCACGAAGACTTTTTTTTTACTTTGAAAAAAAAAAAAAAAAAAAGGGAAAAATTTTTTTAAATTTTTTAAAATTTTTAAAATTTTTTTACAAATAGGGTTTTTATGGACTTAAATTTAGTACTAACTTAAGGTTTTTTTTTGCACATAGAATAAAATTTGTAATGAAGGGGGCTGTAAGAAAAGCACTTTTGGGAATTGGTTTTTATTACCTAAACATTTAGTATAGCTGATTTTAGCAAATGGGGTTTGGGGGTCAAACTAAATCAGCAGCCTGAGGGGGATTTGCTGTGTTTCTGCCCGATATTAGTTCAAACCCCGATCAAAAAAATGCCCCCTTTGTTTGGGACCCCCCCCCCTTGCTGTGATTGCTTCTCACTCTCTGTGCCACTCTCCCCTGAGCTGTTAAAACTGAAACTGGCTGCCTGAGCTTTTTTTTGTGGCCCAGCTGGGTGTCTGGGTGTTCTTATTGTTTCCTCTCCCCTTTTCCCCCCTGAGTTTTTGTAGTTAAAAAAAAGCCCGACTCTCTATGCTCCTCTAAAATTGATAGCTTTTTTGTGAAGGATCTGGGGAATTATTTAGTTCTTAATACTTGAGCCTGGGTTCACATATTTTTCAAAATTTCTGCCCCCCCACCCAAAACCAGCCTTTTGCACTTTCTCCTGGGAAATTTTTTCAATTCAAAGTTTTTTTTATTTTAGAAGGTAAAAAAAATGGCCCGGTTTTTTGAAGCCTTGGGGGGGAGAAAAAAAATGAACACCCCCCTTCCAAAGGTTAAAAAAAGGCCCCCTATAAAATTTTTCTCACCCCAAAAAAATTGAAAAAATTTTAAAGGGGAAGGCAGGGGGGTTGTAATTTAAATGTCCCACCAACCCCCCAGGTAGGAAAAAGGGGGAAAACCTATGGAAAACCTGAACCATTTAGAAACCAAAAACGGGGAGGTTAAAGCAAAAAAATGGGCCCGCCCCAAAACCCAAAAACCTTTTATTTTAAAACCCTTTTAAACACCTATGGGGCCTCCGAATCCATTATTAGAAAAAAATTTTAAAAAAACCCCCAAATAAAATTTCACATGCCCCTTAAAAAATTTTGGGGGAGGGAAAGGGAAAAAAATGGAACACCCCCTTTTGGGGTTTTTTAAAAATTTTAAATAAGGTACCCAATTTAATTTTTCCCCAAAAAAAAATTTTGAAAAATCTATAAGGGGGCCCCGGGAGGGGGGAACAAATTTTGTCAAAAACAAGCCGCCCCGGATTTCAATAAAAGGGAAAACCCTAAGTTGGAAAATCCCCAAAAAAGCATTTAATGCAACTTTTAAATGAAAAAACTTTAGGGTTGGTTCCTATTTTATTGGGTGTTTTTCCCCCCGGGTTTTGTTAAAAGGGCCCCTTTCCACTTCTTTTTTAACGTTTGCCTCAGGTTCCCGGGGAAGCCCCCTTTTATGAAAAAAATAAAAAAACCCAACCCAAAGGGTTTTTTAATTTTAATTGGGGGGGGCCCAAAACCCAAAAAAGGAAAAACCTTAAATGGAAAAATAAAGTAACCCCTAAACTATGGGTTTTGAAACAAAAAAATTTTAAAAAATTTCATCCTTTTAAACAGGGTCCAACCCAAAAATTTTTTCATGTTTTGAAATAAAAAATGTTTTAAAAAAATTTAAAAAATGGAATTTTCTTTTTGCATAAAGGGCCGCTTCCCGGGTTTTTTGTGTAACCCCTGTTAAATTCATGGTTCCAACCCCCTCCCTTTCCCTGGAAAAGGTTTTTTAGTTTTTTAAAAATTTTTTTTTAAAACATTCCCAATTGGGGGTACATTAAAATTTTTCCCAAAGGGGAAATGTTTACTTTTGGGTTTTTTCCCCCCCAAACCCAAACTTGTTGAAGGACCAAGGGGTTTTTTTTTCCCTTAAAAACAACCCGTAAGGGGCCCAATTTGGCCAGGATTTCTAAAGCCCCCAGGGAATTTAAAACCCCCGGGGGGCAAACAAAAAATTGTTTCCGGGTTAAAGGTTTTTTTTGGAAAAGAAAAGGATTTAAAGGTTCCTTTTGGGCCCTAGTTTTCCCTTTTTCAATTCCCCTTTTCCTTTTGGTGTGCTGGAAAAACGTTCCCATCCCTGGGAAACCCCCTTTCAACTTTTTAAAATTTTTTTGTTCGCCAAATTGGGGAAAATTGAAATTTTCAAATAAGGAAATGGCCCCTTTTTGGGCTTCCCCCTTTTTTAATTTAAAATTAAAAGAAACAATTGCAAAAAAAAATTTTCCTCTTAATTTAAGGGGGTCTTAATTTAAGGCCCAAAATTTGATTGAAGGTAAAAAGAAGGAACCCAAAATTTTTGGAACACAAACCCATTTAACATTTTTGTAAAAATTTTCCGAATTAAAAATTTTTTAAATTATGAAGGCATAAAACCTTTTTTGGGAAATTTCCCCAAGTGGAAATTTTAATACTTAACAAAAATTAAACAACCCCAAAATTGTCCCCCCCCATAAAACCAGGTTTCCCCTTTTGGCCCTTTTGGGATTTTTCCTTTTTTTACTTTTAAAAGGTATTTTTCCCGTTTTTTGGGTTTTCACAAAAGGGGTGCCTTGGTTTTAAAGGGGTTTCTTCCCCCTTTTTAAAAAAAAGGGTTTGGGGCCAAAAAGGGGGTTTTGGGGTTTATAGAAGTTTTATTTGGAACAAGCTATTTAGAAAGGGCCGGGACAATTTTTTTTTAACCCAAAAAAAAAAGCACAAGTCAAAAAAAAAAAAACTAGGGGGGCCATCAAAAACTTTAAAAAAATTGAGGTAAAGCCCCAGTCCGAAAAAATTGGGGAAACTTTAAAATTTGCCCCCAAGTGCAGGGGCCCAAAAACCATAAGGTTTCAAAGAAAGGGTCACATGGGGAAAACCCCGCCCCCAAGGGGGGGAAGCCCAAAGAGCCCACCTTGCTGCGGGAGGATAAATTAATCCGAGTAAACCGCCTCAGAAATCCCCAAGTTAACAGGTTTCAAAATTTAAAAGGCCCCAGGTCAATGCACACAGAGTTCTAGCAGCAGACCCAAAAATTTTTCTACAAAAAAACTGTTAAGGGAGACTGGGGTTCCCAGAGGCATTCAGGGGTTTAAAATAGTGCTGGGGAAAACCATTACAAAAGGGGACAGGCAAACTTCAGAAGAAAAAACTTGTTTGGGCTAAAGAAAAAAAGGGAAATGGGAATTGACCAGGGGGAATCTTTTATTTTTGGGTTGGATGGGAAAAAAAAAATTTAAAATCTTTGGTTTCCAACCCACCGTGTTTTGTGCGACGAAAAAGGGGGTGTTTTCGATTGGACCCCAAAACATGCCTGGTTCCCACCGGGGAAGAAAGGGAGGAGGAAAGGTTTGTGGGGTAGGGGGGGCTTTGTGGGTAAAAATTTTTGGGGATTTTTTCAAAATTAAAGGGGAAAAACTAAAAACCAGCAAGGGTTCCCAACAGCATCTTGCGTTAACATGCTTTTTTCCTCCGGGTTTTTGGTTTTTTTGGAATCCCCATTTTTTTTTAAACGGGAAACCAAAGACCCCAAAACACCCCCGGACTGTGTAAAGGCTTTTTGACAAAGAAGGAGATTTGAGGGGTTTGCTACGTCGTGCCCGGGCCCCTTTCCCACGACACCCGGCCCTTGAACCCTATTCAAATGGTTTGGGGGTGAGGGGGCCGCGGAGTAAAGGGGCAAAAGGGCCAACAAGTGTTTAACCATCTCGGGGAAATTTTCTTTAAAGGAATTTTGGGAAGACTTTTTTAAGGGGGACTACCTTTTGAAGCTATCAAGATAATGCCCAAGAGTGTGCAAAGCATTTTAATAAAACAAAAATTTGGCTTTTTGAAGAACCTAGAATAAAAGGGAATTTTTTCATTTTTTCCACACTTTTTTTTTTTTAAGTTTTAATTCCACATGTTTTTAATTTTCCATAGTTTTGTGCCTTCAGTGGGGAATTAAAAAATTTTATAGTCATAAAAATACAGAAAAACCGGGTTGGAATGAGAAGGTGTTGCCCCAAACTTTTGGTCTGAAATGTTTTACATTGTGAGCTTTAGGGGGGCCCCTGGATCGTGACTCACGTTTTTTTTTCAGGGAGCCCAGAGACGGTTTTCCGGTTTTTAAAACTCAGGGCCTCGTATTTTTATTAGCAGAAAACAAAAAATAAAGTCAAGGCTTTGGAAAACATAAACAAAACAAACGCCTGCCCGTCTGGGCTTAACTAAAAATAGACCAACTTACTGACAGCCTCAAAAGTTTTCCCTGCTGGTTTTCCAGCATGTCTCCCCCCAAAGATTTTAAAGGGTTTAGTAAGGGGTTTGGTAACCCCCTTTTGTCAGTTACCTGCTAAAATTATATACCCCTTTTAAAAATCTCGGAAAGGGGGAGCCATTGGGAGTGAGCACCCAACCTGTTTATGTCACCCCCAAAAAAAAGGCCGACCCGGGAAAAATGGCTGGAAAGCCATGCAAACATATTACCCCAGGGTAAACAAAATTGTCGATAGTTTTTAAACCAGGCACCCTAAAATGTGGCCCCCCAGCTGGGGAGAAACTACAACTCCCATCATTCCCACTGTTATAATTATAAAAAATTGGGAGTTGTATTTTTCCCAAACCCAGCGGGAAAGGGCCGTCTTTTTGAGGATGCCTGGTCAAAAACTGTCGAAAACCTTTTTTGAATTTTGGGCCCTTTTTCTTTTTGGGCATGTGTTTGGACACCCAAAAAGGTGCATCCCCGGGGATCCTGGCGGGAAATGTACATTTCCATTGTACCCCCTTCCCTGCTTTTGGAAACCCAAAAATTTCCCCCCCCCCTCCCTTGTTTTGGGGGAACCCCTTTGGGGCGGAGCTTCTTGTGCCCCGAAACTATGCACTTAGAAAAAGGGGTCTGCGTTTGCTTTTTGGGGCCCCAAGGACTTTTGTTCCACCCCGGAACTTAAAGTCCTGTGGGGCCCGGAAAACCACCGGGTTACCCTCGCTTTTTTCCCCTTTTGGGTTTTGGGCCATCCATTTCAAGGGGGAGTGACCCAGTGATCACCCTAAATTGCCCCCCCATTTGATAGTCCCTTTGCGGACTCGATTGCCCATTTCAGAGCCGGGACACCCCCTCTTTTAAAATTGGTTTTGTTCTTTTCAAATGCGACGCTTCCGGTAGGTACCCCGGCGGGGTGCTTTTTCCCAAATTAAAACCTTTTGGGGGACGGGAATGCCCCCTAACCCCACCTTGAGGCATCCGTCTGACTTGAATTCCCTTCTGAAATCGGGGGTTAACCAGAAAAGGTCTCTTACAGAGCCCCTCCTTGAGTTTCAGAAAGGTTTGTTCGGCCATTTTGGGTAGCCGAGGGTAGCGGCCTCCTCTAGCCCTATCGAACATTTTGTGGGATTGGCACGTTGGGGCCCACCCGGCCCCCTTTATCGGGGTTAAAACCCCGCTTGCACCCTTCCCACCATGGGGAACCCCAATCGGCACTTTAGTTCCCCAAAATTAAATCCAGGTGTGCGGCGGGTATTTTTTTTGCGGCGGGCCAGGTGATTTTCCATTAGCCCCCAAAAAGGGGTTGCGGGGGCCCCCATGTAAACCAAAGGGGAAAAGGCCAGAAATGGAAGGCCCTCTGGGGGGGAAAAATGAATTTTTCCCCCTTTGGCCTGATCTTTTGGGGGAAAACCCCCCAAAAAATTTGGGTGAGGTCTAAGGTGGTCATAAAACCTGGGGGTTTTTTCCCCCAAACCTCTCGATCAGCTCGTCGACCCTTGGCATGGGGGTAGGCATCAAATTTTGGAGATTTCATTCAACTTGCGGAAATCTTTACAAACCGCAAGCTACCATTTTTGGCTTAGGAATAATCCGATGGGGCTGGGGACCACCCATTTTTGGGGGACTTCTTTTTTTACCCCTAAGGCTGGCATTTTCCTCCCCTTTTTTGGGAATATGGCTTTTTGCTTTTGGCCCTTTCCGGTCCCCTGTATGGTCTCAACTACACCTTTTTCCCGGGGCTCGGGGGACAATGTCATTTTGGGATGACATCTGTCCCCCAGGAAAGTTCAGAGAAGCCCCCCTCGGTTCCTCTGTAGGAAAATCCCTGACCTCCTGTCTCTGGCCCTTTGGGACAAGGACTCACCGCGATAGGGGACGGGGGGTAACTCCTTGTTTGGGACCCCCCTGCTCCCCTTGCACCCACCAGGCTTTCTGGTCCCTTCCCCGGGGGTTTGATGAGGTTAATATGGTAGATAGGGTAGGGTTTTCTTTTCCCTGGCGGGAAAACCTTGTAATTCACCTAATCCCCCGTTCACAGATCTCTTGGGGCCCTTTGGGCCCCATTTGGGGTAAAAAATTTGGGCTTTTTAGGGTTTGGGTTAAAAAAGTCCCGAGCCCCTTGCCCCGGGGCTGAAAAAAAACCTGACTCTTGCGCCCTGTTGAAAAACCCGGGCCTGGGCTTCGGGGCCCTGTAGTTTGTTCTCCCTTTAAAAAATTTGGGGCTTTAAACTGCCGCGATTGCCCTGCATTTTTCGGCTATATCCCTCTATGACACTTCTGAAAGGGGTTTCCTCTTGCTCCCGGTTTTTCCTCTGGCTATGTCCCAAAAAGCCTCGGGGATGTCTCCCATTTAGCCCCTCGAATGGAGAAAAACCCCGTGGATCCCTGGGGGGTTTCCCCGGATGGCGAACTTTAAGATAGGGCAACAGGGGGGCCCCAACCCCCTACCATCCTTGTCCACCCCCTTTTTTTACATCCCCCTTTAAAGGTTTTATTAAAGCGTTTCCACCAGACACCCGGTCGGGGGGAGGAAAAAGGAGGTGCACGGGTGGGGAAATTTTTAGCAGGGGGCCCTTTTGGCTTTTTTGGGTTTTCACCTTAAAACTAAACGGGGGGGCCCTAAAATCGGTCAGGATTTTCCTTTGGGGAAATCCCAGTACGGGTAAATAGCGGGGAACCCGCCCCCAAACAAACCCCTTTTAGAGGGGGGTATTTTGGGGCAAACACCCCTTGGGGTTTAGAGGGTGGCATAACCCAAAGTAGGGGACTGGGGTTTTTTTGTTTTTGGCCCCCTTTGCCAATTTGGGGAAAGGGGGAACCCACACCCAACCTCCAAGAACCCGCTAAAATTTGGTACCTCTATAATGGAAAGGGGAAAACCAATGAAATCGGGAAAGGGGGGTTTTAAAGGGGAGGGGGACCTGACACCCCGGGAAAGGACGACAAAACTTTTCCCACTCCCTTTTGTAGATGCTGGGCCATTTTAAAAGTTCCGCTAAAACCCGCTCCCCTGGGTTTTTCCCCCCAAAAGTTTTCCCCCCAAAACATGGGGAATGTCCCTCATTTTCTAAGCCCATACGGAATGGGGCCCGGGGTTTAACCCCCAAATGTAAAACCACCTTGTTTGGCGTTTTTTCACCCGGTTTACAATAAATTACCCCGGGAAGGCGGGGTGGGGTAGCCCCAAACTTTTCCCCCGGGTTTCCCTGGGTCTCCCGTAAATTGCCCTTTACCCCTTTTTAAAAAGGCATTACCCGGTTAGGGTCCCCTTCACTTGCTCTTTTTCCCAAAAAATTCCCTCTCGAGCTGGCAAGGAGGAGATTTTTAAAACTCAGAGGGGGTCTCCTTGGGTCTCCACCCAGGACCGAAAAGGGGAAAAAGGAAAAGGTTCAATTTTGTAAATTTTTTGGGGACACACGTCTTTTAAAGGTACATAAACATAAATTTTGAGTTTTATTTCCCCAAAAGATCCAAAAAAGGAAAGTCAATACTGCGTTTGTGGGGGTAAAAATGGTCACCCCCGGCCCCCTCATTTTGGGGTGCCCCCCACGGAAAGTCTCTATTGCCAGTAGGCCCGGGGGGTAGTCCCGGGTGTCTCCATGGATACAAAACTTCCCCCTATCGGGGTGGGGTATTTGGGTTTGGGGTTTTAAACCGGGTCGGGTTTGCAAAAGGGGGTCCCTAAGCTCCCCTAGTCCAGGAGGGCCTGTCCGAAGGGTTCCGTTAAACCGTAACAGGGCACTCTCGTCGGCCCTTTCCCCCAAAGAGAACCCGAGTGGAATAAAAAAGGGCCCCAACCGGGGAAAAATTTTTTCTAGGAGTCCCCGAAAAACCCCAAAAACCCACATTCAGGGGGTTCCCCCCCTTCCCCCGGGCAACGTGCCGCCACATGTCCCAGCCTTTGGGGCCCCCCAAACGGATTTGGGGTCCGGGCCTTAGAAACGGGGGTCCCTTTTTTGGGGTGGGTGACCTGCCCCCCCTTCCGTAAAACCGTAAAACCCCCCCTTTTGGGACAGGGCAGTCTTACCGTGGGTGGGGTCTCCCGGATTCCCGGGTTTTTTGGTTTGGGGAAACCTCCCTGTGCTTTAAAAACCGTTCCACGGGCTGCGCCCCGTTCGTCCACGTTTTGGGGTCGGGGAAACCCCCACCACCTCTGGGCTCGAGGGGAAGGGAAACCCCGCAAAAAAAAAACAGTCACAGCCCACTCGCTGGGCCCAACCTGGGCAGGTGTGGGGATCCGGCTGTAGCCCCCTTGTTGGTAATGTGGAACAGGGTACATCTGGACCTGGGGGCTTGGTGGGAAATCAAAAATTCCAAAGGCTTGTACTCTCGGGGGCCCTTTAGGGCCCGGGTTTGACCCCAGTGGGGGCCGGGATTCCCCCCCCCATTTTTTTTGGTGTAGCCCTTTGGGCCCATTTTGGGAAAAGCGGGTTTCGAAGTAGGCCTTTTGTGGTTGCCCGTGGGAAGGAGGGCCCAGGACTTTCCGCCCACGGGCCCCACGGGCCCAGCTGCTCTCTCTCCGCTACCCGTTCAAAGGTCCCCGGGTTTAAGCCTCGATACCCGTCATCTGTGGACATCTTGCGAAGGGAATTTTGCACCACCTGGCGGGCTTGTGAACTAAAAAAACTTTTTGGTACTTCTGGCCTGGGGCGGGCCAAAGGGCCCTTTTCTTGTTGTGCGGTTTGGGTTTTAAATTTGCTGTTGTCTTTCACAGGGGCCCTTTGGTGGGTTTTTTTTTAAAGCGGGCCCCGTTTCGTCTCCTTGCCCCCGGGATGGCCTCCTCGTGCGCTTTTGTTGGTTGGCCGCCTCAGTGGGGGGTTTGGTTGGCTTAAAATTAGCTGCGTCACCAACTCGTCCTTTTTTACAGAATCCGCTGATGTGTGGTAGCTGCTTTCACCCAGGACATCCCTTTTCTCCCGTCAAAGAAGGGGTACTTTCCCCTATTTTGCCCATTGCATCCCTCCCAAACCCTGGTGGAGCTTTAAACGCTTGGGGGTCGTGGGCTCACGTGTTTTCAGGGAGAGACAGGACCCGGGTTTCGGTTTTAAAAAACAGGGGGTTTTATTTTTTTTAGAGCACAAAAAGAAATTTAAAAAGTGCAAGGGTGCACAAACATAAAAAAAACAAAGCCCTGCCCCATTGGGCCCCTAACTAACATTTGACCAAAATTACTGACAGCCCCTAGTTTTCCCTGCTGGTTTTCCAAAAAATTTTCTCCACCAAGACTTTTAAAGGTAGGGGGTTGTAACCAACCCTTTGTCGCTTAAAACCCTTTCCCGACTTAAAAACCCAGGTAAATCCCAAATGGAACCCCCTGGGGGGGGAAACCCCATCCCCCGTCTATGCTCACTCCCCAAAGGAAAAGGGCCCGACCCCCGAAAAATGGCTGGAAACCATGTTAAAATTATTTTCCATTGTTAAAAAATTTTGGGCGACAATCCTTTTAAAATTTTAACACCCATTGAAAATTTTTGGCCCTTTAAATTCCCCCAAAGGGCCCTTTGGGGGGGATTTTGTTTTGGACACGGAAAAAGGGGTGCCAGGGAAAAAAAACCCTGGCGGGAAAGTTTTCAAATTTCCCTTATTCACCCCTTTCCCGCTGTTGCCACCCTTTTAAAAAATTTTAAAATTTTTACTGTATATATTTTTTGGGCCCATGTCTATTTCAGGGAAAGTGAAAATGGCGTCCCAAAATCCCATGGCAAATTTTTACATCCACTGGACCAAAAATTTTAACCCCCGTTTTTTTGCCAAAAGTTTTTTGTGCAAAAAAAAAATGCGGTCGGATTTCTGATTCCAGGGGGCCCCCAAATTGGGAATAAAGGGATTCCCGGGGGGGATCCAGCGGAAAAATACAACTTGTTTTATATTTTCCATGGACGGTTTTAAAATTGGGAAAAAGAAGGACCAAAAACTTCCAAGGGATACCCCGACCCCTAATTCACCGACTTGAACCCAATTTTTAAATCTTTTGGAGCTACCTCGATCATCCCTCCCTCATCTATGGATACTCCCCCTCCCATCTCCCAGCAGCTGTGGGTTTCAATGCAGTCAGCAAGGCTCCCCGATACCCCCCCTTTTAAACCCCAACCCGAAACCCTTTTTGAGTCACTCCCAAAACCCGTGAAGTGTGTCCCTGTTGGGAATTTTAAAAGGGTACCCCAAATATAAATTTGGGGGTATAACAAAGCTGTTTATTTTCCATGGCTTTTCAAAAACTTGGTTTAAAAACTTTTTTTCCCGTGTTTGTAAAAAAAAAAAAAAATAAACCCCCGTGAGCTTGCACAGCTTGGATTTACGCACAAGTCCTTCAGGATTTAAGGGGGAGAAGCGATATCTGGTACAAACGGTTTTTTGCCCTTTCCCTTTTGTTTTTTTAATAAGCAGAAAAAAAGCGGGTGGCGTTTTCATGCACAGCAAAAATATAATTTTTAAAACAAAACTCCTGCCCCATTGAGTGGTTACTTTACCCGAGGTGTAAATTTTCCCCCACTAGCACCTTGGGGTTTAAAAGGGTTTTAAAAAGAAACTGGCCTTTCCCGCAGGGGGAACGTCTCCCGCCCGAATGGTTTGATGGAATTTCAGCCCACGCCCAAAAAAACCCCACTGGTGACCTTATTTAAAAGAAGGGAAATCCTGGATAGAAAATGGGGAGTAACACCCAACCCCCCTCTATGCTTACTCCCCAATTTAAAGGGGCCCAAACCCCGGGAAAGGGGTGGAAGCCGTACTAACATTTTCCCTTTAAAAGTATGTCGGGCAGTCTGTGCTGACGAAAACCCTATCTAATTTCTTGGCCCTTTTACTCCACCCAAAGGGTTCTTAAACCCTTGGGGGGCCCCTTTTTGTTTTTGCTTTCTCCAAACCCTTTTCCAGAATTGGGCTGGGATTTTAACGCCGTTGCAGACTTTTCCACGGTGGTTACCCCCACATAATATAACCCTTTAAATCAAATAAAAAATTTAATCCAATTTATCATTTACATATAGCACTCAGCTAATGATAGCAATACGAAAAAAATATTGTTGTACTTTCATTAAAAAGATGGATTTTGAGTGCCCCTCTTCCCTTTTTTAGTCAGCAGTTTCAGCTTTATTTTTTAAAGCCAGAGGTGTTGTTTTTTTTGAGCAGGGGTCCCCTTAACCCATTTTAAAAAGGGAGCTCCCCCGGGGAAAGGAACCCGTGCTTTTATAATCCAAAAGATATGTTTTTTCTCTCACGCACATTTAAATAAAACTCCGTCCCCCCTGGCTCTCCCCCAAAATTGTTTTTGGAGGGGTGTCTACTTAAAATCACCAATATTCCTGAAAAAACTAGTTTTTGATTTTGTTTTAAACTTTTTTGTCTTTTTAAATTTTTTTTTTTAATTATAATTTTTTTTTAACCCGTTTAAGGGAAAACTTTTTTTCATTGAAACTTTACAAAAAAGGGGAAGCTTTTTATATTTTGTTTTTAAAGGCCCCCATTTTTTCGTGGCCCTAAGTTAATTGGGGAATAAAATTTGTTTAAAATCATCTGCCCGTAAAGTACTTTTTAATTTTTGGTTCCCAGCCTTTGGCCCGGGCTAAAAAAATCAAAAAGTTTTGTTTTGGTTTGGGGGGTCTGAAAATTGTGCACCTTGCTTTAATTTTAGGGTGGGGACTGAAAGCTAAAAAATAAATACATTTCTGTATTATTAAACCCCCTTTTTTGGGACAGTGAAGTTTTTTGAAAGAAAATTTTGACCAAAAAAGGGCCTTGATTTACTTTGTTAAAATAAAGGCTTTTTAGACAATTTTTTGAGGGACATTGGGCAATAAGGGGAATTTAAATTTTAAGGGGGGCTTGTAAAAGGGAAAATCCTTTTGGGCTTAGGGACATAAAAATTGAGGTCTCCCCCGCCCCAAAAAATTTTGGGACTGGCTCTTTGGCCCCTTTCGGGGGAAAACCCCAAAAAGGGGGCCAATTTTATTTACTTTAGCCTGCCCCAGAAAATTCCCCGGTTTTCTTTTTTAGCCCCCAAAAACTCCTGTGAGCCCTAGTTCGTTTTTTTAAAAATCTTTGGGGGGGACTCCCAAAAATTTGAGACATTATAACGTGCTCCGTGTACTTTGCAAGGCCCTCCCAAAATCGGGGGCCTTTCTGGAAAATGGGGCACTTTCAACCGTATGAAGTTTACAAATTTTTTAAAAAAATGGCCAAACCCAGGGCGGGCAAAAAATCATACATTTTCCCCCCAAAAATTTTTTTAACCCCATGTCCCTTTTTGTTAAAGGAAACAATTAGATCACATGAAGGGGGAAAAAAAAAGACAGGGGGTCCCCAAAAAAGTGCCCAGGGGGAAAAAAAAAAAAGGCTTTTAAAAAACCCTAAGTTATAGGTTGGTTTTATTTTTTTTAAAAGGCCCCGTTTTAAGGGGAAGCGTTTTTGCAGGAAAAACTCTGGCTTTTTCTGGAAAATTAAAAAAATTTGGGGGCAGGCCCCAAATTTTAAAAAAGCAAAAATCATGAGAACGGGGGCTTTTTTCCCCTTGCATTACGCCCTTTTTTTTTTAATAAACCAACCTTAAATCCTTTTTGTCGTTTAAAGGGTTTTGTTTTTTTCCCTTTGCCTTTTTTGGATCCCTTGGGCTTTTATTTCACTTCGTGTGATCTAATTGTTTCCTTTTTACAAAGCCGGGGGCCTTTTGTTTGGGTGTTTAGTTTTTTTTAGGATCCCGGGGATGCTTTATTTGGGGATTTTGGGGGCGTTAAAGTTTCTGAGCTCCCAACTACCTTTTTTGGGGGGTTTCAAATGAGCTGTAAAAAATTGTTGTACAGCTTCCCTTTTAAAGGGGAAACAGGTTTTTTAAACCCGACTTTTTCCCTTTTTTATTGGGTTGTGGGGGATAATTTTCCATTTCGTCCTTTTTCCTTCCGGCCCCGAGTTCCCCGGAAAGCGGGGGAAAAGAGCTTTTTTTTGTAAGACATGTCCCATTTGTGTTTTCCACGAGGGCTCTCCTGTCCATTGGTGCCAAAAACCCGTAGTGAGTTTTCCCTTCATTGGGGATTTTCACAAAAAGGGATGAAAAATTTTACTTCAACTTTTAAAATGTTCGAACGGGTTCCCCCCCCCCCCCCCCCCCCCCCCCCCCCCCCCCCCCCCCCCCCCCCCCCCCCCCCCCCCCCCCCCCCCCCTTTAACGGCCCTGTGGGGCCCCCGGCGCGGCTCTGCCCGTGCCCCCGGGTTCTTGGGGCCGGGGGTGCCGCCCACTGCACCAGGTGTTGGGGGCGGGGCGCACTCGCCCCTTCCCGCATGAAGGGGAACCTCCCGGGCCTTCCTCCGGTTTTTGTTTGCATCCTCCTGCGGCTAAATTTCCAGGGGGCTACCCCTATATTTTTCCCCGGACGCTTCCCCCCCTCCCCCGCTGGTTTTTTTAGGTTTCCTTTGCCTATTTGAGATAACGTTCTTTGAGTCCTTTGTCCTAATTTTTCCGGGGGTTTTTTTCCATTTTAACCCCTTTGCCCCCCGGGTTTTTTGAAACCAAAGAACCCCTGCCACCTGTTCCCCGACCTTTTCCGCCCGTTTCTCACACCCCGGGCCTTGCCCCCTTTCCCCGACCTTTTCCCCCTTTTGGCCCCCGACACAAACCTTTTCCACCTGTCCTGACCTTCTGCCTTTTCCCTGAAATACGAGGCCCCCTTACGGGTTCTGTAACCAAAGCTATACCTGGCTGCCAACCCCAAACAAGTTGGTAAAGGGAGCGAACATGGTAGACCCCGGGGCAGTAAGTCCATCCCGCTTTGCGGTTTGGGCTTGGTGGAATTTCCGGGACCTTAAGTGATTCCCCTCCCTTTGGGGTGGCTTACACCATCACTTGCGATGGTCCCCGTGGATCCATTCTGTGACCGGGGGCCCTGGGCATTAACATTTTTGCCTAATGGCCAAACTTAAAAACTTTTTTGACCCCTTTTCTCTTAAAAATACATAAAACGTTTAAAATTTTTTTCTTGTGTGTTTTCTTATTCCCATAATTTTCACCTCTATAATTTTATACTTTAAAAACTAACTCTTTTACCCTTCTCCTAAATATATTTAATTTTTATATAAAATTTTTAGAAAGGGGAAAAAGTTAGTTTTTAAGTAAATGAAAAAATAGAGGGGGTAATTTTTTGAATATAAGAATAAAAGTTAAGTTTTTGTGTTTGTTTTTAAAAGATAGAGTTTTAAAAGGTTTAAGTTAGTTATTTTGTTATTTTTGTGGTCACTCTTTTTTTCTTTAATATTTCCCAAAGGTTTTATTGTGGGTTTAAAGGCATTTAAATTTTTGGGCTTTTCCCTTATTTTTTTGAGATGGTGTTTTTTTAAACAAATTTAAGGGGGGGAACTGTATATATTTTTTTTTTAGGAAACTGTTTGCTTTTCTGTAAACAGTGGTATTGTTGAAAGAAACACCATGCATCGGGGGACTGTCAGTAATATTTTTATTATGACATTTGAATGTAAGTGGTATGTAGACTGTACATATGTTTGTTTTAGGACAAGACGGAGGGCCATAATACTCAGAAGTGCTGCCATGTTGAAAAGCTGTGGCTGGCAACAGGAATGATGGTTTTCTGGGCTGTCAGCCACAGAGTGAGCTGTAGCCTAAAACTGGAAGAAAGAGGTGCATAATTATGTTAAAGTGCTATGCCAACATGGTGTGGAAAGAGCCTTTGGAGATGATAAGTGGGAGAGGTGTAGTTCTAATTGGTGATTGTGCATATGATCCACATGAAGAGAGGACAGTTGGCTTAAGCAGATATAGTAGTTCCTAAGCAAGGCATCCTCAAACTGTGGCCCGCCAGCTGTTTGGAAACTATAACTCCCATCAAAGCTTTATATAATCTATAAAAAGTGGGCATGATGGGAGTTGTTCCCAACAGCTGAAGGGCCACAGTTTGAGGATACCTGCCCTAAGGCATGTATGCATGGAATTTAGCTTTTATGTCTGCAAGAAAAAACAAAGGACTGTAAGATGTTTAGAGTAGTGGTGGACTGGAGTCTAGAGAGATACTTATCCACTAGAATCAGTGGTGGATGGATTCTGAGAGACATCTCCATACAGGCCCTTGAAGAGTTTTACATGTGGGTCACCACTGACTGTGGAGAGATTCTCTGAAGGAGAATCTGCAAATATTGCAGAATAGCATTCTAATATGGTGTCCTATTACACCCTGGCCATGACAAACCCATTAGCACCCCACAATCGAGTTGTGGGGGGTGGGTGGTTGGGGGCCTCAAAGGACCAGACCCCCAGGACCTGTTCTAATTAGGTAGATGCTTTTTGGGCAAGTTTACTATGGCACTAAATGGTTAAATAGCTGGTATTCAGAGTTATTTCCAAATCATGGCACTAACAGCCGGTCCCCGGGTATTTACAGCCATTAACTGAAAGGTATGGAGCAGCCCATATTCCATTTTCAGAATTATGACCTAAACATTTGTAAAATATCAGAAAAGGTTAACTATAAAGTATGTTTTCCTCCTATTTAAGATGGATTGTCTGTTCGCTGTCTCTAAACGTCTCTAAAGGTATGTGTTCTGTTATGTTGATCTTAATCAAACCGGCTATTTTGGATTTAGATTAAGTGCCTAGATAAAATAAAGCTATCATTAAAGTGAAGATTATTTAAACGATCCCTTAGTGTCTGTGTTGTTCTGCCCACATCCTGCAACCCAGAAGTGCACCCTATCAGATACATGATAAAGGAAAGCCATGGTTCAAAAATGATTAAATCATGAATACCTTTTGAAGGTTTTTTGATCCATGTTTTATACTAGTGCAATGGTATTTATGGCTTTTTCTACTGGCTTTCTATCAAATTTGATCTTTTGATTGGTTTTTTTTCACTG
>JAODAL010034169.1:0-44609 GCA_025379985.1 Phyllomedusa bahiana | reverse complement strand
CGAATTTGGCGTAGCATATACCTATTTGAAAAGTGCTAATCTCAAGTGAATGGTTTTCTGTTTGGGTGGTTGTTCACTAGGACTCAGGACCATACAGTACTCCACTGGACCCTTGAGTCTAGTGTGCCTATCCCATAGTGCCACTGTGTGTCCTTAGGGATGCACTAACCACTCCATGTTGATAGGTTCTGCACTTCTGCAAAGTCATTACCTGCGGTGGAATTACTCCCAAACACTCTTGTCACACTTTCATTGCAACCTGTAAAAACAGCAGCATTGAACAACTTGAACTTCTTTTAGATCAGATCACTTACCACAGCTTAAAAGGGTTTTGCCAGGAAGTAAAATTAACGTGGGAAGCTTGCAAATGAAATAACAAAATTTTCACTATTTATTATTACTAAAAATTCTGCATTATTAAAAATTCTGTCTTAGCTGCTCTTTTAGTGATCCATTGTTTACAGCTCGTCTCCAGGGGATACGACCAGGGCTGAGAGCTCCTTAGTCCTGGTCAGACATGCTCAGATATCACTTCTCCTCTCAGGCAGCTACTGAGTGTTCAAACCCCATGTGCTGTCATTCTTCTCCTGTCCTCTGTACTCCTTAGTAATTAGTCAAACAGAGCAAATAAATAAAAAAAAGAAACCTCAATTAGGTTTGTGTATTGACAAAGATGAAAAAAAACCACAGGTTTGGTTCCTGCAGGGATTTGAACCTAGGATCCTTGTGCTGTGAAGCAAAAGCTTTACCTCTCAGCTACTCACAATGCTTTATGTAAAGAGACCTTTCTTTGACTACAGAGAGGAAAGGCCTGGTGATGTCATCCTGCCCCATCACATGATATGCAATTCAAACAAAGAGATATACACCGGCACACCAATTGCTATGCAAAAGTATAGTGAGTTTATTTACAGTGAGTATAGTATTATGCCAAAAGTAGCTCCATTACATATAATATGTAGATTACTGCAAAAAATTTAAGAAATTGCACAATAAAGGTGAATTGCAGATGTCCATGTGACGTTTCGGCCACAAGGCCTTTATCAAACAACATCTAGAAATGAAACATATCAAAAGTAAGTGCATAATACTGTAATAGTAAAATACAAGAAGGAAAAAAGGAAAGGTGGGAAGGGGTAGGGTAGAACGAGAGGTAAAATAGAGGTATAAGTCTGAAGAAGAATTAGGGGATAAAAAGAATAGGATAGAGAACAGGGAAACAGGATATAGGTCAATGGAAGGATAAACTATATAAAGTGTGTACCTGTATACAAAACGAATGATAAAGCAAGGGTATATGTAAGGCAGCAGTGTATGGAGCTGGATCTGGAGGAGTAAGAAGGAATACTGTGTGAATGAAAAAAGGATAATAGTGGAAAAAAGAGGGCGAGAAAAGCAGGGGGATAATACCTGGGCAACAATAGATGTTGATGGTAAGCGCGGGGTTTAATGAGGCTGTGGGGAAAAAGAATGGGATAAAAAAAGAACTGAAAGACAAAATGATGAAGAGTGAAGAAGTAAAGAAAACTAAAGGGATATACCTGGAGTAGTAGAAAGGAGTCGGGAAGACGTCTGGGAGGTAGGCAAGGCTACGCGGACTGAGGACTCGCGGGGACGCCAGATAAAGGCGGCCGCGCGGGAACCGGAAGTCCGCGCATGCGCAAAGGAAGAAAAGGTTTTAGGAAGGGAAAGGGCAAAGAAGGAGGGACTGAGCAATGCGCGAGAAATCCGCGCATGCGCACATGACATCGGCTCAGCACGAGAAGATAACGAGAGAAGAAATACAGAAGGAGCAGCGGAAAATGAAAAAGCACAAGGGGAATTAAAGAATATGTATAGGAATAATGGTATAAGGGAGGAAAAAAGAGGGGGGTAAAAGAAGAAAGACCATAAGTGGGAGGATCTAAATAATGGTGTGATAAATGTAGTAAAAAAAGGGGGAAAAAATGAGAATGATCAGATAATAAGGTGTGTAATAAGCAAATGAGAGAAAAGAAGGGGAAAGAGAAAGGAAGATAAAAAGAGAGAAGAAAAAACGGAAGGAAAGAATAAGGAGGCCGATAGAAAGATAGGTGAGTCAAGGAGTGGGAGGAAAATGGGATAATAAAATAGACGAAAAAAGAAGAAGGGAAAGGGAGAGAGAAGGAGAAGGGGAAGAGGTAGAAGGGTCAGAACATACTCAAACCTGAGTAGAGTCCAGATTAAGGATAAGAAGAAGACTATCGAGTCTGCGGAAAAAAAGCAACATATCACTTTTGATGACATGAACAAGTGTACAAAAATAAAATAAAATAAATATATACAAAGTTAGCTAAATCACAAGATCAATAAACCGTATCGTATTCACGATTGAGTCCCTGTAGTTCGAGAGTGGACAAGGTATGTATCCAATAACGTTCTCTGTGCAATAGTTGAGCAAGGCGGTTGCCGCCTCTTCTAGGAGCAGGGACGTGTTCAATAACTTGAAATCGAAGTTGGGCCGGGGTGTGGTTACATTTATTAAAATGGGCCGGACTTGGTAATAACAGTTCTTGGCAGCAAATGGTGGATTTTATGCTTAGAAATGCAGTTCTTGATGGGTTGTGAAGTTTCACCGACGTATCCTAATCCACATGGACATTTCAGGAGTTAGATGACAAAATTTGATTGGCAGGTAAAGAAACCATGAATAGGAAATTTTTTACCCGAAAGGGGGTGAGTAAAAAATTCCCCTCTAGTAACGGAGGAACATTGAGCACAAGACAAACAAGGGAATGTACCTTTTTGTTGTGTATGAAGGAAAGTCTGTCGTGTGGTTTGTTTAGTGGATCCATAATCGGCTTTAACCAAATAGTCACGGATATTTTTGTCACGCTTAAAACACTGTAGGGGAGGATTTTTAAATTCTGGAACTGTTGGATAGGAACGTGAGAGGATGGGCCAGTGCTTGCGAATGATGTTGACAACCTTGGGACTAAAAGGATGATATTTCTGAACTATTGGAATTCTGGGAGGTTTGGGAAGTATGGTAGAGCATTGTGGATAAATTGTAAGATCATCATGATGTAATAAGGAAGGGGGGTATCCTCTCTCAGAAAAACGTTGGACCATAGCATTGAGGCGAGTTAGGCATGTTGCGGGGTCTTGTACAATACGCTTAATTCTAGTAAATTGAGAGCGTGGAAGAGATTTTTTTGTGTTGGGTGGGTGATTACTGGTATAATGAAGAAGGCTATTATGATCTGTGGGTTTGGTGTATAGATCGGAAGAGAGGGATCCAGAAGAATCAATAGTAATAGTAGTGTCTAAGAAATCAATAGAGGTGGAGCTATGGTGAATGGTAAATTGCAGGGTAGGAGAGACCGAGTTGATGCAGTTGTGGAATAGTAAGAGTAGTGAGATGGGGCCGTTCCAGATACAAAAAATTGCGTCAATGTAACGAAGCCAAGTGATAATGTGCTGTTGGAATAACGCATGGGAATGAAGGTGGTTCTGTTCAAAGATGGCCATGTATATGTTAGCGTACGGGGGAGCTACATTGCTCCCCATGGCAGTGCCTTTGCATTGTAGAAAAAACTGATCGCCAAATAAAAAGAAGTTATTATGAAGGATCAGCTTGAGGAGATCTAGGCAGAACAATTTGGCTTGAGGGTCAAAATGATTTTGGTCCAAGAATTGTTCAACGGCATCAATTCCGTGTGAATGTTCGATTGAAGTGTAAAGACTTGTGACGTCTCATGTGACTAGTTGACAACCTGGGGCAACCGGGGAAATGGAATGTATCTTGGAAAGAAAATTATTAGTGTCAAGAAGGAAGGAAGGGGTAGTCTTTACCAATGGAGTCAGGATTTTTTCTAAAAAGATGGATAAAGGAGAAAGAATGGAGTCGGTTGAGGCTACGATCGGTCTACCTGGGGGATTGGAAAGATTTTTATGGATTTTAGGGAGAATGTAAAATACTGGAGTAATAGGATGATAATTGGTAAGAAATGTAACGGTTTTAGAGTCGATATTGTTTAATGAGAGGTGCAGTTGTAGTTTCTCAGCGATAAGTTGACGAACGATGGGGGTAGGGTCATGATCGAGAGGGATGTAAGTGTCTGTATCTACAAGTTGGCGTTTGACCTCGTTTAGATAAAGGGTTTTGTCCATAACCACGAGTGCACCGCCTTATCGGCGGGTTTAATTATGATATCTTTAGCATGACGTAAGTCGTTTAATGCTGAATGTTCTAATGGTGTTAAATTGGAACGATATTTAAAATGACCTTGTTGAATATCAGGCACAAGTTTAGACAAATCACGTTGAACAAGTGAAATGAATGTCTCAATTGGATGATGTTTCTTAGGAGGGTTGTAAGTCGATTTGGAGCGAAGTTGATAAGTAGAGATTGAAAACGTCGGGGAAGGTGATGGGGTGTCGTTAGGGAGAGGGATAGTGTGTGGAGACTCAGCAAAATGGGCTTTCAATCTAATGTTTCTATAAAACCATTGTAAGTCCTCTTCTAGTGAAAAGGTATCGAATGGAGTGGTGGTACAGAAGGAGAGACCTTTACTGAGTATAGACATCTCAATGGGACTAAGGTTTCGTGATGAAATGTTGAACACTAGGTTAGACTCACCTGGGAGCGTGTCTGAATTCGTGCTAGTGTCAGGTCTCCGCCTCCCCCTCCACGTGGGACGTTTGTGAACTGTCGTCTGTTGTCGTGTTGGTGTGGGCGTCGTTGGCCTAAAAAAGGACGTTGAGAAGATGTGGACCATTCGCTGTCGGAACTGGAGGATTGGGTGGTACGATATGGGCGATTTCTGTCCTCAGTCCGCGCAGCCTTGCCTACCTCCCGGACGTCTTCCCGACTCCTTTATACTACTCCAGGTATATCCCTTTAGTTTTCCTTACTTCACTCTTCATCATATGTCTTTCAGTTCTTATTTTTATCCCATTCTTTTTCCCCACAGCCTCATTACCCAGTGCTTACCATCAACATCTATTGTTGCCCAGGTATAATCCCCCTGCTTTTCTCTCCCTCATTTTTCCACTATTATCCTTTTTTCATTCACACAGTATTCCTTCTTACTCCTCCAGATCCAGCTCCATACTCTGCTGCCTTACATATACCCTTGCTTTATCATTCGTTTTGTATACAGGTACACACTTTATATAGTTTATCCTTCCATTGACCTATATCCTGTTTCCCTGTTCTCTATCCTATTCTTTTTATCCCCTAATTCTTCTTCAGACTTATACCTCTATTTTCCCTCTCGTTCTACCCTACCCCTTCCTCCCTTTCCTTTTTTCCTTCTTGTATTTTACTATTACAGTATTATGCACTTACTTTTGATATGTTTCATTTCTAGATGTTGTTTGATAAAGGCCTTGTGGCCAAAACGTCACATGGACATCTGCAATTCACCTTTATTACTGCAAAAATTTAAGAATATTGCACAATCTACCATATTATATGTAAATGGAGCTACTTTTGGCATAATACTATACTCACTGTATCGTATTTTTCGGACTATAAGGCGCACCGGACTATAAGGCGCATTAACATTGAGCGCATTAACATTGAGCGCCGTTCATATATAAGGCGCACCGGACTATAAGGCCATGTTCACACGGCTTATTCCCGACGGATTTGTGAGCCATATTGAGCTCATAAATCCACCGTGAAGAAGGGGCGGGATGGGGGGCGGCCCGGCGCGCGGCGGGGCGCCGCTCCCGGCCCCATAGACAATGCATTGTTTACGGCGCCGTCCGCGCCGTAAATAATGTGCATGTCACTTTCTCCCCCCGCGGCGGATTCGCCGAGCGGGGAGGAGCGACGGAATCCACTGTTCTCTAAGAGAGCAGTGGATTACCGTAATGACAGGCACGGATTGGCGCCGTACTGAAGCGCAAATCCGGCGCGGAGTACGGCGCCAATCCGTCCCCAAATAAGCCGTGTGAACGAGGCCTAAGGCGCACCGGACTATAAGGCGCGGCGCATTAAATGAAACAAAGTTCAGAGCGAAAGCCAAACTTTATTCAACACAAGCATCATAAGCATGTCTCTTAACAGGAGGCATTTTTTGGGTAGTGGGTATAAAAAATTTACAGTACGGTATTGAATGCACAGACAATGTTGAAACACAGATATTCTGCACACATAGCTGTACGTATCACCGCACGTAGTGACGCTTCTGACTATGGTAGCCATATAGGCCATTCTTCATTTTTTCATGCCGTATTGCCGCCGCGGATTGCAGCCGCAATACGGCCGGATTTACAATGGTCCTGCCACTTATTGTGCCTTATTTTGCGACGGAATCACCCGCTGTAAAGAATGGGTTGTAAATCCGGCGTGAAATACGCGCCAGTGGCACTTAATTGCAACTGATTTGCAACTGATTTGTAACTGATTTTGGAACGTATTTACTATTGTAAATCAGTTGCAAATCAGTTACAAATCAGTGTCACTAAATTAGCTGTAAATACGTTCTGAACAAAGACTGAAAACTGAAAGTGAAGAATTGATTCATATATAAGGCGCACCGGACTATAAGGCGCACTTTCGATTTCTGAGAAAATCTTAGGCTTTTATGTGCGCCTTATAGTCCGAAAAATACGGTAAATAAACTCACTATACTTTTGTATAGCAATTGGTGTGCCGGTGTATATCTCTTTATGCTGATACAGGGAATTTATCCCTTTACACCTGAGCACCCGTCCATCAATATTATTTTTATGGTGTGCATGACTTATATACATTATTTATGCAATTCAAACAAGTCACACACACCTTCTTCTGAGCACACAGAGCTGAAGAGCTAGATACAGGAGGTATGAAATGAGATTGTGGCAAAACCCCTTTAACTTTACCTTGCAACTTGTCGAATACTAGTTGCATGTCCAATGTATTGAGATGAAGGAGATTCTACTCTAACCTTACTTTTCCTCCAATGGCTCCCTTTTTGGGCTAGTCCCAATATCTGTGCCCAATCTACTCACTTGCAGGATTTTGGCACACTTAAGTCATCATAGAGGATAACGGGGCTGCCATCTTCCACAATCTCTCACTGACCTTTTAAAGTCCCTCAGACGTAATGGGGTTTTCGTAAACAAGTTGGCATATTCACAGGGTATACAGTATCCAGCGCATTCCTGGATTGTTGTTACAATGTCCTGGACATATTTTGCCTGATATTTTTGTATCCAGAGACATATAAGAAGTGACAACAGACATAAGGATTATAGATGAAAATACATAGGGAAAATGTGGGCCTTCACTGGAAATTCCCTTTAATGTTCTTCCAAATGTTTTTCACCGTGACTCAGTAGTAATACTGTTGTTTTAATATTGGAGCTGTGTGTTAAATCTAAACAGTGCAATGTCTTGGTGGGATACGGTAATATAGAAGTTGCTGATAGATCTGTCCTGCTTTGCTCTGCAAAAGCAGCTAATGTCATGCAGATGTTTAATGAGTCAGAAAACTCCATAAACTCCCCTAGGCCCAATGATCTGCAAGAGATTCTCATGTAACATCACTAGACAACACCATTAAGAGTTTCTTGCAGTAAGTACTCCTACATTGTATCAACAGTGGTCATTGCTGTTGATACAGAGCACCGCACCAGGAACAGAATGATTCATTGCTTTATTTGATGGCCGTCACTGTGAGCTGTAATTGGGAGATGTGAGTCATACAGGATCAATCCTCTCATCTTCACTTTGACATTTACAAATGAATAACATAAGATATGTTTGACATGAACATTTGCAGCTGTAATGAAAATCACTTGACTGTTAGGTGATATCATTTATGTACAACTTCCACATTTATTCCACTGCTTATGTAGATCTTGTCTGAGGCTGACACGCTGGAAATATGGCTAAGCCTGTAATGGGGATTCACTTCCAGGATGTAATTGGACCATATGATGGAGTATCGGCATCAATGCTGATATAATTGCCACAGTTCATAGAAAGAAATCAAATGGAATTCACAATTTCCCAAAGGGGTACACAACTACATGTAGTTGTGTACCCTGGTTACTTGTTATGTTTTCCATAGTGTAAAGGGGTTTATTTAATTGATATCTGACACTTCTTAGTGTAGTGGGATAATAGGGTGAGCCATGAAGAAGTGGTGCCGCCCTTTTTCGGGGCGATCACTCCGCCTATTATTAGGATTCAATAATGGAAAGTATAGATCCTTTATATACGATTATGCCCACCCCTTTCTACTTTGGTTTTGAGTGAGCACTGTGTCTTGATAAATATAGGTTTTTGTAAGTGTACTTTTTTATCTGATTGTTTATTAAAAGTTATATTTAAAGTTAATGACCTCCCTGATGACAGGATTATCAGAATAGACCTTCAATAGTAAATCAATAGGGGTATAACTTGGTGCACCCCCGCAAACCAACTGAATGAGTGGGCAACCACGCTTGTGTTAGTAGAGAAACTTCCTGAGTGTTTAAAGAACATGGGTCTCAGCTTGTTTGTACTTTAAGATGCCATACTTCTTGTAGTGGCCTTGTAAGGTATTGCAGCTTTCTCCAATTCACTGGAAACTTTGCAAAGACATCTTAGCTGGTCAATCATCTGTGATTAGTGGCCTATCCCAAAAATAGGCCATCAATTTTATAAACTTGGATAACCCTATAAATGTAGCCCATAGTCCCTAGCTGGAGTCAAGGGCCCCATCTGAGGACACCATAAGGTGATAGTTTGTAGAGCCTTACATAGTGATGGTGTTCTATCCTTGTGGTTAGGAGACCTCATCATAATTCCTGTTGATGTGTTATTTAGTTCTGAACATGCTTCTATGATGCCTCGTCTGTTGTCCATCGACGTTATGAAAGGCGTTTTTTCAAAATGTTTAATCGGTTAATCTACTTACCGCCTTCCTGATTCACATTTTGTAAACTCAGCTATGGCCCCTATGATCATTGTGCTCTGTAACCCACATAAAAATGGACCTGTGTGCTTTCTCCTGTTTTACTCAAAAGAGTATTCTCATCTCCTCTTACACGTTGTCCTATTCTAATGTTGTGGCTGCACAGAATGGATAGGTGGCTGGTTATCTTATTAAAATGAATGGAGAGAGCCACCTATGCATGGTCATCTTTAATTTTGTGCAGGAGTAAGGGGATAACTATTGTTGAGGTAACTTCAGGTCCTACTATCCTGTAAGTATGCCATAAATGTCTGAGAACCCCTTTAAAATTCAATAACTTTCAATCATATTTTTTCCTTAAATGGGTATTCTCAGTACATTGATTAGCTTTAAACATATAGGGAAAAGTAAATAAAGACTTTTACCAAATACAATACTGTTCTGATTTTGCCTCTTCAGACTAGAGCAGTTCTTATCTCCTGCTTGTGTACACAAGCTTTCCTAGGTTAACGACTTTTGTTGGGAAGGTGCGGTCACTGCCTGCTGTGTCTTATCAGCAGCACAGGGGCTTGTGTATGTTTCTTACTGACAAACTTTAACCGTTTAGAGCTCTGTAAATTTCTACCCACTTATCACCAATGTCTCTCTAACTGGTTTAGATAGATATAGGCAGAGCTGAAATGGCAATCACTGCTGTAGAACCATTCACAGCCTGAAGAAGAGTGGTGAGAAAACTCACTTCAGTGGAGCTAAGCTGCAATACCAGACATGGCACATTTCTGATAGAAAACAGCCATGTATGTATAATCCTGTACAACCCCTTTAACAACTATGCAATGTGTTTTACATGGCTACATTTTACCTTCTTGAATATGTTATGGAAAATGTACCAACCTTAATCTGAAATGCATGAAGAAGAAGTTAACGTCAGAAAGAGTTATATGGAAACCCTTAAGACATGGATGGTGATTTCACAAGCATTAATCACCTATTCAGTAATAATTTGTATGCTTGCAAAGCAGGGCTTGTCATGGGTTTTGCTTGATCTCACCGCTGAAATGACATGAGAATGGCTGACATAAGAGAGGAAAAAAGCTTAAGGGCAAGGTGTGGTGGCCTGGCCATACGACTAGTGTCATCATACGACTCTACTACAATTAACTCAAAAACACAAGAATGCAATGGCAAAAGGGTTAATTTTTAATATCTATCCTCCCGCAGGGCTTCCTTACACTGCAGTCTGTGCCACGCCAACATAAATGGTTCCTTACTCATCAGGAAATGTGTCTGCAAACAGAGGGCTGTTCAGTACACAGTGTCAGGTATTTTACATTTCTCTCCACAAGGTGTGACTTCATTCACACAAGGTTTACACTTCACAGAAAACCATGGCTTTTATTAAACAGCAGGTTCTCATGTTGTCCTCACCTGAGTTTGCTTGAGTTGACCAAACTGGACCATCCTGAATTCCAAAATCGAAAATTAGCACACGTCCCACAGCCCTAAACATGGTATGATATGCCTCCAAATAACCTGGCCATGTGTCTGAGTTTTCAGGCCACACCCCATCTAACTCAAGACTTTTGTGAGAGAAAAACAGCAAAGAGGCTGAAAGACTGTTCTGAGAGCTGATTAGGTAAATGTAAGGATATGTTAATTACCTCAAGAGAACAAAGAAGCACCACTGGATTCGTCAGGAGACAGATGCTCAGTAATACTAATGGTTTTGCACATAAACCCCAAATATATAGCTCTACTCCGTTCGAATCCTTTGTAACCTCTGTCTATATCAATAGGTATCACTGTGTTCATTACCTATGTATGGTGCACTATTTAGTGTATAGTACCATGTTTATTATCCCTATAGTGGGACATCACTGTGTGCATTATGCTTGTATTATAATATTATATTTATTATCCTGGTACTGTGAAATCACTGTGTGCATTATGCTTGTATTATAATACTATATTTATTATCCTGATACTGTGACCTCACCCAGTGCATTATGCTTGTATTATAATACTATATTTATTATCCTGGTACTGTGACATCACTGTGTGCATTATGTTTGTATTATAATACTGTATGTATTATCCTGGTACTGTGACATCACTATGTGTATTATGCTTGTACTATAATACTATATTTATTATCCTGGTACTGTGACATCACTGTGTGAATTATGCTTGTATTATAATACTATTTTTATTATCCTGGTACTGTGACATCACTGTGTGCATTATTCTTGTATTATGATTCTATATTTATTACCCTTGTACTATGACATCACTGTGTGCATTATGCTTGTATTATAATACTATATGTATTATCCTGGTACTGTGAAATCACTATGTGTATTATGCTTGTACTATAATACTATATTTATTATCCTGGTACTGTGACATCACTGTGTGCATTATGCTTGTATTATAATACTATATGTATTATCCTGGTACTGTGACATCACTATGTGTATTATGCTTGTACTATAATACTATATTTATTATCCTGGTACTGTGACATAACTGTGTGCATTATGCTTGTATTATAATACTATATTTATTATCCCGGTACTGTGACATCACTGTGTGCATTATGCTTGTATTATAGTACTATATTTATTATCCTGGTACTGTGACATCACTGTGTGCATTATGCTTGTATTATAATACTATATGTATTATCCTGGTACTGTGACACCACTAGGTGTATTATGCTTGTACTATAATATATATTTATTATCCTGGTACTGTGACATCACTGTGTGTATTATGGTGCTATATTAATTGTACGGAGACATCAATGTTTGGATTATGCTAGTATTATGCTACTATATTTATTATCCTTGTACTGACATCATTTTGTTCATTACCTTTGTAGTGTGCACTATACATAGCATAGTACTGTGTTCATTATTCCTTTATTGTGACATTGCTGTGTGTATTATTCTGCTTTGTTTATTATTCTTGTACTGTGACATTACTGTGTGCATTATTCTTGTATTATGATTCTATATTTATTACCCTTGTACTATGACATCACTGTATTATAATGCTTGTACTATGATTCTATATTTATTATCATTGTATTGTGACATCACTGCCTTAGTCATTACTAGCTAAGAAATCAATGTGGTTCATATCCCTGTGCTCATTACCTTAATACCGTGTCATTAATATGTGCAGTAAGTTTTGGCCTATGACACCACAGTGCTTGCTATCTACATATAGTAGCGGTGACACCACAGTCTTAGTTATTCAGGATTTGGGACATCACTTTGTGCATTACCCCTGTACAGTGATTCACTGTCACCGTGATCATTGTGCTTATTACCTCGGTGTTGTGCTATCAATATGATCACTGTGCAGAGATCTCACTATTTACGATCCATGTACAGTGACATCACTCTTCATTATCCGTGTTCTCAGTGTATTAAATGTACCCTCTTCTTATTGTTAAAGGAGTTTTCCACAAAGTAAAATTGACGCTTGCAAATTAAATAATAAACATTTTCACCATTTATCATTATTAAAAATTTTTGTTTTAGCTGCTACCTAAGTGATCCATAGGGTACAGCTCGTCTGCACTGGATATGGCCAGTTACGAGAGCTCCTCAGTCCTGGCTGCACATGCTCAGACATCACCTCTTATGTCAGGCAGCTACTGTCAGTCTCTTCCCTGCTTTGTATTCACCCACACCCACTGCTAAGTGAGTGTTCAACCCCAGGTGCTTTTAAAAGTGTAGTTTGGACAGCACAGAAGTCCTCTTTCAAAACCCTCACAACACTTTAGATGCAGCAGATCACCCCGAAGCGAGGAAGGCCCATTCCTCACATCAGTCGATCCAAATAAGGTAGCAAACGGGTGTCAGCATAAGGAGGAAAGAACTTAAGTGGATTTTTGAGTTGAAGGCTTTACATCCTATAGGTCTAAATATTGAGTTTAATGTGACTAAAATATTATTTACTGTCATCCTAGGTATATATATGATACATATTGTGATTTTAATATTGGTCATAATAAAATATTCTTTTATCTTTTTAGATATCATGGATCAAGCGGGATCATGGATCAATCTCCTTTTATTTTTTTTGTTGTTTTTTCATTTTGATTGCCCGATATTAACCTGATTAGGATTAAATTTTTTGAGCCTTATTTACAACAAGTTTTATTAAAAATAAAACTATAGAATATGGGTTGTCATTGAGCATTAGACTTGCTATGATGTATTATATATACCACTGGATACTTGAGATCCAGGGGGTATTGATACATTGTCTTAGCGTCAGCTTTAAACTAATTTGGGTTCCAGATAGTATTCCGTTTCCATATAATTGGTTTGTTAGAAAGGGCCCTTTATATATTTATACCCAATCGCTTCTCTTTCCCTGTTGAGCGGTTGAATCTACGAGCTCCGTGGTGACCCCCCTGAATGTGGATAGAGCGCATGCGTGGGCTGGATTCGGGCAACAACACGTGCATGAACACATTGTTCTCTTCCGCCCCGGTTGGGTTGACTGAGCATGCGCGACAGTCAGGTTCGGACTTGCGCACTTGAGCTGCAAGGACGCTATGGAGGATTTTGATCGTGATCACGCTGGTCCAGTATGTTTTTTAATTTACTAATTGTTCATCTATTGGTGTATTACTATGTCTGTCACAATGAGTGCGATTTGATTGGCACACACATAATGTTACACAGATGATGATTGTTTTAATTAATACAATGTGATATTATTGGATAAGTTGAATTTGTTGGTACCACTGGATACACTTAAATATGTATGTTTCACTCATTGTTATTATGCTTGACAAAGACCCGGGTGTGGGTCGAAACGTTGTTCAACCCCAGGTGCTGTCATTCTACTCCTGTCCTCTGTACTCCTTAGTAATTATTCAAACAGTGCAAATAAAT
The DNA here is from genome assembly GCA_025379985.1 of Phyllomedusa bahiana. Lineage (NCBI taxonomy): Eukaryota > Metazoa > Chordata > Amphibia > Anura > Hylidae > Phyllomedusa > Phyllomedusa bahiana. The sequence continues at coordinate 30,835 of JAODAL010034169.1, read as the reverse complement.
AAAAAGAAAATAGAAACCTCAATCAGGCATGTGCATTGAAACAAAAATAATCCATGTTTGGTTTCACCAGAGATTTTAAGCTAGGTCCCCTATGCTGAATGGCAGAAGTGTTAACCACTCATCTACATTGTAGCTACTCACTGCTCTTTACATAAAAAGACCTTTGTTTGACTAGAGTGAGCACACTGTTGGGAAATCATGGTGAGTCACATAATATACAGTTCAAACAATATAAACCCCCCTTTTGAGCATACTGAAGCAGGACAAACCAGGAATGAAATGCCTTTGTGGCAAAACCCCTATAAATTTCTTGAGTGCTTACCCCGTATTGTACATAGATGATAAGGGACAATATAGTAATAATCAAAATGGCCTATCCAATTTTGGCACCATGTTTTTCCACATAGACCAGGGGGATTTGACGTTGCTTACTGTTTCCAAACCCTCTCCATGACATTTGGGTCAATAAGACTCTTTAAGGGAGCCGGTACTTGTTGCAAAAGGGATTAGACCAATTTATAAAGGGCCCTGTACAAGGGCCCTTTTGAAGCTGCATGGGCTTTCCTTGCTTGTATCCAAAATGATTATACTTGTAATGTCACAAAAAGCTCTTCAATTGACAAATGGTTTTTCAGTTACAGTAATAATTACAATGTTGGCTAGAAAATCCAGACTATTGACATGTTATTATTATTATGACTCAACCTGAAGAGTACAGATAATTGTAGGAGGACAAAACCGATCAGAACTAGGACTACACAAAGCTGAAGTCTATGCTATGGATTTGTTTATGCAACTCATCAGTCATCCAGACAGAAATTCATATGAAAACTACTTGTAATACAATAACAACATTACAATCAGTGGTGTGCATAGTCGTCCTGCTGCCTGAGGCGGCACCCATACAGACGTCGTTCCCATGACATACACCATCTATCAAACTTTTTGGAAACAAGCACATCATAAAACATAAATATTTTTATCTGGTTTATCTCTAATCGCTGTGAGGTTACTCTGTGACCTAGTCTATTCCAACAGTGGAGGGCAGCAAAGCTCCATTAAATCGCATGCACATGTTTAGTGTGAACCCAAGACTAGAGGAGACAAAAGTTTGTAAAAGTGAAAGCTGGAATTGGAAACTTCTTTAATTTATAATTCTGTTGGATAAATTGTAACCCCATAAAAGCCTAACTGACATTGGACGTAGAGCTATATCAGAAGCTCGATAAGAAGGAATGGACTAGGTGCACTAACAGCTGTTAGTTATAGACACAACCTTCTACCAGCTGCTGAGATGGGAGATAGTTCAGATCGACCAGTTGTCATGATAGCCAGGGACCATATAAGCCTCTTAGTACTCCTACAGGCAGAGTGTAATTTTAGAGCCATTTTTGTACAGTTTTCTGCAATATAGTCCTATTGCAGAAGTATACAAATGATTCCGCCTGCTATTAGTCAAATACCCTAGGACAGGCATCCTCAAACTGCGGCCCTCCAGCTGTTGGGAAACTACAACTCCCATCATGCCCACTGCTACAGATGATATAAATGCATGAGGGAGTTGTAGTTTCCCAACAGCTGGAAGGGCCGCAGTTTGAGGATGCCTGCCCTAGGAGAACTAAAAGTACAAGTAAAAAGAAAAAAAAGTTTTAAATATATGAAAAAAAATAAAAAGTTAAGTGAAAAAAAACATTTTGCCATTTTACAAATAAAACAATTAGATAAATCAAAAAGTTCAGTATAATTGGTATAGCTATTTCAATAAAATTCTTATCTAATAAAATATAACATTTAGTATCCCATATGGTGAACATCACAGAAAACCATGCCCAAATTGATTTTTTGGTCATTTTGTATCCCTGAAAAATTTAATAAAAAGTGTTCAAAAAGTCTAATGTATCCCAAAATACGCTTCAACCCACAAAAAAAGCCCTTCCATAGATGGAAAAATAAACAAGTTGGTTACAGAAAATAGTGTTGTAGCACAAATGTATAATATAAAAGTTGTTTTGTTAAAGTACTGCAACATTAACAAAAACTGTAAAAATGTAGTATTATCTGAATCATACGGACCTGCAGAATACAGATAGCATGTCAGTTGTATCACACAGTGAACTTCATAAAAACAACCCCTCCCCCAGTATAAATTGGTCTCCCAGTTTAAAATATGGTACAGTCATTGGTACCACTAGAAAGAACATCTTATCCCACAATCTATGTAGATTAAAACTATAAAATTTATAGCTTTTGGAAGGTGGGGAGGATAAAGGACACAAAGTAAACAAAGTTCACTACAGAAGAAAAGGTCAACACATAGAGGTGATCAATTGCTGGCAGGTGCTTGGGTATTTTTCAAAGGGATTTTCCAGAAAGATACCGCTCTTAACAGCCAGCTTCAGTCTCCCACTTCCTGTTCAGGATGTGGGTGGTTCTACAGCAGCGACTGGCATATCAGTTCTGCTATTTCTAGCTGAGTGTGATAGACAGACATTGGAGATGGGGGTCTAAACAAGGCTGCAGACTTTTAAAAGGTTAAAGCTTGGCAGTAAGAAACGTAAACAAGATCCTGTGCTGCTGATAAGACACGGCAGTAAGTGATGTCATCATGCCAAATAGAGCTCTAGAGAGGTAGTTGGCAGCCTAGAGAAGCTTATGTACACAAGCAGGATATATGAACTGCTCTAATTTTGAAGCAAAAATCAGAACAGCAATGTATTTGGTAATAGTTTTTGCTTCCTTAAAGGGGTTGTCTCACTACATTGACTTATCTTACCTTAGTCCTGTTTTCTTGGTTTCATTTTGAATTCAGGGGCGTGTTTACTGGCTTCCACTAGGCTGCAGTAGAAGCCAGGTCTGTAGCTATAGCGACCAGCACTGGCAGCCTATCGGGAGAGATCAAACAGGTCTGTAGCTATAGCGACCTGAGGAGCTGATGCAGCCCATACAAGAGGGGATATCTAGGAATATGTAGGACACTCTTAATGGACATATATTGCAAAGTGACTTGATTTTGCAAGATCTTTAACATAAAAAGCAATCCTTGTAGTGAGACAACCCCTTTAAAGCTAATAAATGTGGTGGGAATACCCCTTTAGATGTATGCTCAAGATTACTGAAGGAGCACAGTTGTGACACCAGTTTGAACCCATTCGATACCATAGTTAGAAGCAATCATGGCATCAAAGAGAATTGACAGAATTGTCAGCCCACTGGTACACCATGAGATGAAGATAATTTAACGATAAACCTTTATTGGCCTAAAACCTTAAAAAATACACATATGATATTGTCGCAATCATTATGGTAATATAATGTAACATATTATAGCTATATACAGTGAGGCTAAATATACAAGAGCGTGAAGAGGACAGCTACGCAACATCTGTGGTAAGAGCCAGAGAAGCACTGAGGTACTATGAAGATAGAGATAGACAGTGTCTTAGTGCCGCCACTTATCAGTTGGTGACATCCAAATGTCATTCAAATAAGTTTATGCAAATATTTACAGAGATTGCAATGAGCAATTTTCTATTAACATGTTTTATATGTACATAAAGGTTGATTTATTGTGGATGAGGGTTGTCATTTGTGTGAAAAGATATGAATGATAGTAAAGAAAATGAACTAGAGGAATTAGAAGAACTTGGGAGGTACTGCATAACTTTTTGTTAGGCTCCTTGCCTATATACAAAGGAAAGTTTAATCACTGCTAATTATAAGGTAGATATAACAGCAGAGTATTATTACATTTTAATAATATTGTTCCTGTTGAAATTACGACATACATTCATCAATCATCGTACCATGAACTGATGAGTAAAAACAAAAGGCAAAGGCAATGAGATGAAGTATGAGCCAGATACAAATTTTCAGAATATTAAGTTTATTCATTGTACAAATAAAAGTTATACAAATATTCACATTACCAGGACATAAAAACCCGCAGGATATGTGAGCATTAAAGGGAACTTGTCCGTACATTTTCTGCCCATAAACCACCACCAGCTTCTTATACTGTAGGGATACAGGTGTAAGAATCTGTTTGTATAAATGGATGTGTCCTTCCTTACGTTTCCTCTCAACTCAGGTGTTGTCTTTGTCTATATGTGGCCACCCAGAGGTTGTCATGTGAATTACAATTTGTTTAGGGTTTTTACTGGTATGTCCTGATAATGTTTTTGTAAGGGATGCCCTAGTCTCGCCCTGGCTTACCCTGCCTAAACAGGGCAACCTGAAAAGATGAATGGGGACTAAGCCGAAATTACAACCTGCAATTCTCTTGGAAAGTCACAAAAGTACTGTGGTCTCCAGAGAAACGGTCCGGCAGGTTGAGCTTTGGTTCCACAGGAGAGGTATACAGACAGGGCCCCCAGGAGGATGTAGACTCCTGCAGCTGGACCCTTTGAGCGAGATCCTGAATCAGTTGCATCTGGTACACTAATGCCTTCATTGGTTCCATAGTAGAAGGGGAAAAAACATAGGCAGGTGATTCTATAAGGAACTCTCTAGTCTCGCCCTGGCTTATCCTGCCTAAGCAGGGCAACCACGCACTCGAACCTCTTCCTGAGTTGTACCTAGTAAAACGTGTACCAAACAGAAGAAAAAACATACAACAAACAAGAAACAGACACCGCAGATAACAAAGAGTAGTTGTATGGGCCGAGGTCAAACCAGGAGAAAGTGCGGTACCAAAGGACAGACAGCGGAAGAGCAACCAAAAAGAATAGAAAAACACCACAGTAGAGCAAAACAGACACCTAGGACACAAAAGCAATCAACAGCAGAGGCTGACAGACAGGAAGCAGTTTAAAACACCGCCCCAGCCAGGGATTGACTCAAGTGCTTAATCCATTAAGCACCAATTCACACCTTAGCTGAGGTTGCATCAAAATCCTTAAAGGGCCCAGCACAGTCATGATAGTTTTAATTGCGTATCGTAATAAATTGGAGTAATTGAAATTCATTTGAGGAAAGGTAAGGATGGACAAATCTGTGTAGTGTTTGTAAGAAAACAACAGAAGAAGTTGTAAGGTATGTTCTCAGCTCAATATTTGACATGGATTTTGGCACATTCCACATTGAAATCCATACAAAATCGAAGGACATTCCTAATGCAGGTAAATGGAGTTTCCACAACCCGTTTACATACATTGGAATTTTTCTGTGTGAACCTCAATTAAAAATAAAAGATATGAGCTAAATCTTGACCCATTAAAGACCTGGCATTTGTGGGATGGGAAGAGACCAATATCCATAGACCTTCTCATCCTGATATATCAGTCTGCAGCTGCTGGTTTATGAATAAAAATAATAATTTGTCTTTTAATATTTGTTAAAAATAATTAAGGAGGGTGTCCTCTATTTTTCATAGCCAGCCAAGATAAAACTGGCAGCTGTTTGCTGATAACATTAGGATGGGAAGGTGCATGGAAATTGGTCTCTTTCCATCCTAAAATATCTCTCCATAGCCCCCTCAGAAGCAGACAATCACATTAGATGATCCACATCTCACAATAATTTAGCTTATCTGAGTACCCTTGGTGTGTTGGATACTAAGGTGATTGTAAGAGGGGGTTAGTGTGAGCCTTGGGGTAACAAGAAATACCACTGGCTGACACCAAGCCCCAGTCATATTAATGGGGAGGTGTCTATTTGACACTACAGTTACTAACAATAGCATAAAATGGTACAAAAAAAACCACTTAACACTAAATAAACAGTCCCTGACAACTTCTCTCATTGACCATTTTATTAAAGAAATGTATCCAAAGCTGGTCTGACATAGTTTGATCAAAACGATGCAGCTTAAATGGGGAAACCTATAGAAAAATTGACACACAACAATAAACATGACTGTGCTAAACTTCCTTCCTCCATGGGATTGTGTCTGTAAACTGTGGCCTGTACTCCCTTTCCTGCCCACTCCCTCACCTCACAACTATTGTGTTATGCGGCCTAGTGTCAACAAAAATACAGGCCCCATCTATCACCCCATAACCACTCCAAATCCACCTGTCCCCCCATGGAAAGTTTGTACAGAGGTGGGAAACAGATAGGTAGGTGCGGGAAAAGTGAGGATTTTAAAATATTTATGTGACACATTATGCAGAGACAAGCAATGGCTGGTAGAGGTCATCATGGTGGTCTAGGCTGAAAGAAAAAAAAGAAACTGAACAACTCCAATTAGAGAAGACGTCACTTGTGAGTCACTGGATGTAACTGCATTGTAATCACTTAAATGTCTGCAGAGCCTGTATACAACTGGCAGTCAATATGTAGTGCTCACATCTGGTCATGGTCTGGTAGTATTATTTGATCCTTATGTAGTGGTATTACTGGTATTGATGGTCTTGATATTGTGGTATTTTTTTGTAACAGTATGATGGTAATATATGTGGTTTATTTGCTCCATGTATAGATGTATTATTTGTTATCTGCATGAGTATTACACTTTTGTATAAAAATGTGGTTGTGAAGAGCCAAATTTGTCAGTGCTGATTTGTATTACACAGTGTACTGCTGAGGTGATGTCTAGTATCTATGTGGAAAATTAGTTACGAGAACATATGTGTCACAGTTCATGCCACGGTCCCTGCCATGGACCATCGTGTATTCGTGGCTGCCTTGTCTCCACTGCAGCTCCCTGTGCAGGGGTCTCAGCGACTTGTGCTTTATACTTGCCCGTCCTGGTTCCTGTCCCTGCTACTGCAAGTGTTTGCACTTGCGCTCACCAACCCTCGCTCCTGCTTCCTGGGGTCCTGTGCGCGCATTGCGGAATTCTACTATTTATAGGGACAGGGATCCAATTGCCTACCTCTTGACCTGTGACCCCTGGCTATAAGAGGAACATCCTGTCCTTGCTCCAGTGTCAGTTCATTGCATTGTGTTTTGTTCATCAGAGCTTCTGACCTGCTCCTGGGTGCTGCTATAACATACTTAACCCCTGAGATGCCTATAGTTAGTTTGTGCTGTCCATCAGAGCTCCTCACCACCTAGCTGTTGTTTATTTGCTGCCATTGCACAACACTGGCTGGATAGCAATCCACTGATATTGCCTGCATTTGTTAAGAAGGTAAATTTTTTGGTTAGTTTGGAATATGGGATACAACTGAGGAGAGGTTTAACCCAAAACATGAAATAATATCAGCCAAGTAGCTTGACACTCCCAGACTGGCACCTGTAAACCTTGTCTGAGTTAAACTACTAGGCCTCCCAGCCAACTTAGTTGATATACCTATGATAAGTAGGGCACTATGAACATTGTGATCATCTGTTCCCAAGTGCATGTGTATTTTACATTTCCTCTAATTGCTTGCTTTTGTTTTGCTATTTTTGAAACAATATAATGCTCTATCATTTTGTACCATTTTTTATCATTTTATACCTTTGCCTGATGTAGGGTACTAGCAACAACCATTTATGTTTTATGCCTATGTCTTTGGAGAAATAACTTCTGGACACCAGTTTGGGGTGTTTGTTGTCCTGTTGATGTCTTGTGAATTATTTCTACACTAAAAAAAGAGTTAAAAAATATGGACATTTCATTTTTTCCCACAGATTCTCCACAGAAAAACAGAGCCGACAACCATGGGACTAATCCTTTGTGTCGATTCAAGAGACATCTTTAGACATCAACTTATTACCCTCCAATTTAAGACATTAGTGGTAGTTGAAGTTTAAAAATGTCCTGACCAGTTCCTCTTAAAGGGGTTGTCCAGTTGCTAAAAAATAAATAAATAAATAAATAAATAAATAACATTGAGCTCCTAGTGCTCCATTACAAAAAAAGTATACTCTCGCCTTCTTTAGTGATCCATCTCTCTGGTCTTCTTATTATCTTGATCTTCTCCAGTATAGGAACATCACTGCCGTAGCTGCTAGTTGGCTGCAGCGGTCACGTGCCACTCATTTACATCACCATTCAGAAGTGAACAGCTCAGAAATGGTGATGACCGCTTCAACCAACCAGCAGCTGCAGTGGTGATGTCTCTGTTCAGAAGAAGACTGGAGGCTGACCCAGCATTGGAACAGAGGAGCAGAGGAAGGTGAACAAAGGGGGCAGGGAGGCACCAAGAGTCTACTATTAATATTTTTAGGAACCAGACAACCGCATTTAAGGGTCACTGTGCAACTTTGTGATAACTGGTGCATCTCAGAAGATTGAATCTATAAAGCCACAAATGAACTCGTAGCAAAACAAAATACAGCACTAAGTGTATTTAAATGTCCAAGTTTTAATTACAAAATGGAATACCTTAGGATAATATCATCTTTAAGACTTTGTGGTTTTCTACATCTCTGCCTGCAGTAGGTTCTGTAGCAACCTTCATTGTTTATTTCCATTGGATAAAAATCACTTGTGCTCATGTGGTGTGGTGCTGGTTCCAGCACATGTATTAGAGACATGTCCTACTGAATTGGTCTCTTCGCACTTTCAAATCAGATAGAAATGTTTATCCAGTGATGTAAATTTTCTAAATCCAAGTTAATCCCTTACTGATTAATAACACAACTGTACATTATGTGTTCGTTAAGAGATACAGTGTTGGACTAGGGTAACTGGGACCCACCAGTGGAGTCAATTCTGGGGGCCTATCAGTGTAGTTGGTTCTGTGGGCCCACCCTACAACTTCTGGACATGACTGCACATACTGCACATGACTCTTGCACTCTGCCACTTGCTTCCTGCCTCTCTTCCTCTGCATTTCTCTCTAAAAGTAGTCTCAGGCCTTCTATGCACAAGGGCCCTACCTGGTTTTTGTCCTACTCTGCTGTGGGATAGTCTAAGCCTGAGAGTATGGAGCAGGTTCTTTTGGTGAATGCACATCATACACAGCCAGTAACAGCTGTTACATACAGGAAGGACCTGCTGCGGAATTCCGAAATTGGCGAAAATTTCCAATCCCAGTTGTTTAAACCCATTTAAAACGCCCGGGTGAATAGCAAAGATATTTAAAAGCTCAAAAATCCCACCCCACATTTTGCCATTTTAATAATAAAACAATTAAATATGATTGGTATCAGCGCATCCGTAAAAGTCTCTTCCTACATATAACATTATTTATCCCTAATGGAGAAAACTGTAGAACTCAAGGACCTAAAAAACAGGGGGTTTTTTCGGGCACCCTTTTTCCAAAACCCAAAAAAATTTTGAATACAAAATGGGTTTAAAAAAATTCCCCCTTTTTCTCAAAAATCCAAACCCAAAAAAAAACTACACTCCCGCCCGCAGAAAACAACAAAATTTTACAGGATTCTTCCCTTTGGGAAAAATAAAAAAAATTATTGGTCTCAAAATACAGTGATACAAAGATAATTTAAAAAAGGAAATAAAGTTGTAAATTCTTTAACAGTAGTAAAATATAACTAAACTTATAACTAAAACTGAATAACTAAACAAATCAAACTGATTTAAATAAAAGGGGGCATTTTTGCAGGGCCCAGAAAACTGGCTCTAAATTTGCCCCCAAAAAACTTTTTTTTTCACCACATTTTATATGTGTTTTTTAGACATTTTTTAAGATTTCTGCGCTCGTAAAAGGGGTGTGGTTTGGGGGAAAGGGGGCATGGGCTTTAAAATGCAACAAAAAAAAAATGCGACAGAATTTTTTGTCACAGTTTCTGCCGTAAAAAGTAAAAAATTAATTGGGGGAAAAAACTTAACTAACAGTTTCTAACCGCCCCAAATTTATCACACTATGAAAATGTGCACTTTGAAAGACTGTCTAGTCTAACTTTACACTGTCTAAAAGTAAGACACTACTGATAATCTGCCCCAATGTGTACAGATTTATGCCACACAGTGATCTCCTTCAAAACAAACCTCTTTCCCCTCATTCCTTAAAAAAAAAAAAAAAAAAGAATATTTGGGTTTCCCAGTACATTATATGTAACAGTAAATAGTACCATTAAAGTGATATCTTATTTTACAAAAAGAAACTATATAAATGAAGAAAAAAAATGAAGACTTTTTGAGGTCAGGGAGGAAAAAGTGAATGTGATGTAAACAAAAAACGTTCAAAAGGGGGTTTAATTTAAAAACTGTAGGAATAACTTAAAACATTCAGTGTAAATATTTCTAATTTTTAACACAATTGCTGTTTTTTTTTTTTTGGGGACCAAGAAGATTTTAAACTTTTAAGGGACTGGTTATATAGTATAACCACCAACCGTATTTTAAGTGGTTGTCCGGTTATTTTTTTATTTATTTCTTTTCTGCTGCCTTTTTAAAATAAAAAACTATGTATACTCACCTCTCTGTCACCTTGAATCCAGAGCTTCACTGTCCCCACTCTCTGCTGGTTGGTTTTCTTCCAGTCTTCTTCCAAATGGGACGTCATCGCTGCAGCCTCTGATTGGCTGTAGAGGTCATGTGCCCTTGAATTTAATCACCGGGTTTGGAGGCTTACTTTTTGAACAGAATTCACCAATAGCATTGACTACCAGGCGAAAGAAACAGAAGACCCCAGAAGTTAGGAGGGTGCAGGACTAGATCTGAGGTAGAGGGAGAGGTAGTTTTCTTATTTTAAAAAGGCAGCAGAATCCTAAAAAATAAATAATAATTGGACAACTCCTTTTTAAAGCTACCCCCAATATTGCCACACCTACCAAAAAAACACTCAAACTTGGCACTTAAAAGAATCACCTTCTCAGAGTGCGTGACCCCATGGTAAATTTTTATCCCCAGAATTATAAAACATTCAAACCTGTTAATTGTTTCCCCGAATCAAGAACCAAAACAGATGAAACCTTAATAAATATTAATAGATACAACAATAATTCACTTGATTCTAGTAGTAATCTCCTATCTCCAGACATCTTTCCCACTTCCACCTGTTGTCTTTTACAATAAACTCTTTCCACATTTAAAGGGGTTAGCCATTTTTAGCCCGTTATTTTTTATTGCTGTAGTTTATCTTAAAAAGTAAGTGAATGTTGCATATAGCCTTGATTAAAAAAATCTCCTGCTAAGAATGAGGCTTTGGAGTCTCACATCCTCAGCAAACAATATGTTAATATAGCTGTGCATATTGCACCAAAACTACTAAAAGGCATATTCCTATTTCAGACATTTATGACATATCAACAGGATACGCCATAGATGTGCAGATCCCACACAGTCTCTCTGCTGTACTCGAAACATCCATAGAAGAGAATGGAGATAGTTGGACATGCATGGCCACCTCACTGTTCTGTGCAGTCAATGCAGAGATGAAGACGGGGGGCAGCTGAGTCCATGTTCTCGAGATAGGTCACAGAACTGAAAAAGTAGAGGCATACTTCTACAAGTTAAAAAGCAATTCCTAATACGATAAAGAGAGACCCCAATGTCATTTAGGAGAGGTTCCACTGGTGCAAAATACTAATAACATACACCCAAAACCCCACAAAGAATGAGGGGTTTTATGTTTTTAAAAAAGGGTTTTTTTCCCCGCTGGGTTTTTAATCCTCATTATTTCTGCATTAAAGTGACATCATCCCGGGTATCACAGGTTTCCCCCCGTCATAACATAGTCCATGCAACAAATATACCGCTTTAAACACAAAGTTCCGTATTGCTTATCCACTTTAATGAAATTCCATCACTTAACATAACATTCTGGCAACATTAAGCCCAATTCAAATTTTTTAAATATAATAAGAAGACATACCGAAGCCAACATATATCCTCTTGGGCACCGAAAATTCGGACAAAAGCCTTTATTTCCCGGGGCTTATAGACAGGGGCGCTCAAGAGGATATACTTGGACCAAAGGGCATGTCCCTTTAAATATTTAAATTTTGAATATGGGTTTAAAATTTTTCCAGAATTTTATGTAAAGTGGGGGAATTTCATTAAAAGGGAAAAGCAATAGGAACTTTTTGTTTTTAAAGCAGTATATTTGCTGCACTCACCATGCTGTTTCACACAGCCTGTTCTTCATAGACATGTTCAGGCTTCTCCTTCCTGATTAGGCTATGGGTGGTTCTACAGCAGTGATTGACATCTTTAATCTCAATTTCCCCGGGGATCCGGGAGAGGAATTGGTGAGGGATAGCTTTTTTTTGGCAAGTCAAAGCACAGAGTTGAAAAGGCTTAACGTTTGTCAGCAAGAAACATAAACAAGCTCCAGTACTGCTGGTAAGATACAGCAGGGAAAGACAACACCATCCTGGCCAGTACTCTAAAACTTGCTAGACTACAGAGAGATGGTTGGTAACCAAGGAAAGCTTGAGTACACAAGCAGAAGATAATAACTAATCTAGCTCTGAAGGGAAGCAAAATCAGAACAGCGATATATTTGGTAATAATTTTTATTAACCTTTGTCTCCATGTTTAAGTCTAATCAATGTGATGAGAATACCCCCTTCATTATCATAGTTGCCCATAGATAAAACTTAAAGAGGGTGTCAGCCATGTCGAGATATGTGGTGCACATCTTGGCATTACTGCCTATTGGTGACGTCCATACTATTCAATTAGGCAGACTGACCAGCACTCTTAAAGTGCTAAACACCAGTACTGACATCCCATACCCCCAAATATCTGTGGCTTAAATAACAAATCCAAACAGAATAAAGAAAAACCATAGTGCAATTAAGGGGACATTACACAACTGCAAAGTACCAATAGAGCAGCCACTCACACAGCCACTACTCCTGAGGGAGGCTGCATTCTATTGAATCTGCTGAATCTAAAGAATCTTGTTATACTGGTACTGATGTATAATGTCATGATATTATGCTTTGCATTTCTATGTTTTATTTTGTACTGGTATTATATTATGTACTAATCCACCAAACATCATGCTGATTGTTATCATTGTTCCGATGTCTGTAATGCTTTGAATTCAATAAAATTAAAGCCACGGAATGGAAGATGCGGGACAGGTTATGACTGGGTGGGGGTGGACGTGGTAGGTCTAGCTATGGGGTGGAAATTGTTAAAAAGAGCTAAAAAATTTTTTATGGGTGAGAAGACTTAAATAGTCACTATAGCGGCCCTAGTTTGGGGTAAGAGTATTATGAGGTGCTAAAACGTGGAAGTAGGCACGAGGCGAGGTGAGCCCGGCAGTTGCCGCCAATTAAAGTTGATGAACACAATCAGGCTTTATTCGGACTTGGCGGTGACAGCAGATAACTTGGAGGATACTGATGGTACTGATGTCACACATGCTTCTGCTGTCACAGATGTCCCTAACATTATAAACAGAATAAATATCACATTTGACACATTTCTCTCCCGCTCCAGGCCTCCTGTAGCCTCCACTGTCTCCATGGCTGTTCTTCATTGTCAGGAATCACACAGCTCACTTTAGAAGGGGAAGAATCTCTCCTTGGGGAGAGCACCATATAGGTATTTGGGGATTTGAAATTGCCTTTTTGCACCCCACAGGCATCTGCATATCACAAGGCATTTTGGGAAGAGAGCTGACAGCTCAAGCTCCCTCTATCTGATGTAACAAATATGCAAAAGATCACTCTATGCATAGCTCAAGCAACCCAACAGCAGACTGTAAAAGTGCTGGCTCATCATAGAGACCAGAAATACTTTCTCTAACTTGTCACAACTTCACTCACTGCACAACTACACAATAGCCATAACACTGTTACCACACACTTGAAGTGTGAATCTGAAGGCCACACTGTATAAGTAGGGCACTCGTAGACTACAAGGCAGATAGTGTGGCATAAAGGGTTAAAATGGTGCAGGAATTGGACTCACGTGGGAGTATGATGGTCTGGCTGTGTGACAGGGCTGTGGAGTCGGTAATCCAAAGCTCAGACTCCTCATTTTCTCTGACTCCCGACTCCCACATCCTCATACATGGCGCATGTTTAAGGGATGACTTTACTGTAGTAAAATGGTAACATCAGGTTTTTTGTCACCTAATGATACAATAATCAAGCTAGTTAGGTAGAACATACACTGACAAGCAAAATGGTAACAATGTTTTGAGCTTGTGACTTTCAGGCTCCTTATCTCACCATCCACTACAGGTTTGTACATGAGGCTACCATCATTTTATAGACAATCATCTTACCTATCTTATATATAAATTTGACTTGCAACTATTCAGCATAGTTTCAGCTTAGTTCTGCAGATTCTTGTCATGTACAGTTGAAACCTGAAGTTTACATAAACTATATAAAAAGACACACCAGCATGTTTTTCTTACTATCTGCCCTGAAATCAGAATAAACTTTCCTGTTTTAGGTCAAATAGGTTTAACAAAATTATTTGTATTTACCAAATGCCAGAATAATGAGAGATAATTTTTAAGGCATTTTTATTACTTCCTACAAAGTCAAACGTTTACATACATTTCATTAGTATTTGTTAGCATTGCCCTTAAACTGTATGATTTGGACCAAATGTTTTGGTTATCCTTCCCCAAGCTTCTCACAATAGTTGATAGGAATTTGTCTCATTCCTCCGGACAGAACAGGTGTAACTTTCGTAGGTTGCCATGCTCGCACCTGCCTTTTCAGCTTTGCCCATAAAATTTCAATTTCCTGGCTGATGTCTTGAGATGTTGCTTCACTATGAATAATCACATAGTCTTCTTTCCTCATGATGTCATCTATTTTGTGAAGTGCAGCAGTCCCTCTTGTGGCAAAACAACCTCTCAACATGATGCTGCCACCCCCATGTTTCACAGTTGGTATGGTGTTCTTAGGCTTTCAAGCTTCTCCCTTTTTCCTCAAAACATAATTATGATCATTATGGCTAAACAGTTAAATTTTAGTTTTGTCAGACCACAGGACATGTCTACAAAAATGTAGGTCTTTGTTCCTGTGTGCATTTGCAAATATTGATCTGGCTTCAATATGTTTCTTTTGAAGTAATGAATTCTTCCTGACAGAGTGGCCTTTCAGCTAATGTTGATACAGCACTCGTTTTACTGTGGATAGTGACACAATCTTACCAGCTTCCACCAGCATCTTCATAAGGTCTTTTGCCTTTTTCTTGGGTTGAAATGCACATGTCGGACCAAAGCACGTTCATCTCTGAAACATAAAACCCATCTTCTTCCTGAGCGGTATGATGGCTGGATATTTCCAACTTGTTTGTACTTGCATATAATTGTTTGTACAGATGTATGAGGCACCGTCAGGTATCTGGAAATTGCACCCAAGGATGATCCAGACTTGTGCAAGTCCACAATTCTCTTCCTGATATCTTGACTGATTTCTTTAGATTTTTCTATGATTTTACAAACAGAAGCAGTGTGTTTCTGGTGTGATTTAAAAACATCCACAGCTGTGTCTCTAACTCAGATGTTGCCTATAAATCAGAAACTTTCAAAGACATGACATCATCATATGGGCTGTCTCCAATTGTTTAAAGGCATAGTAATCCTAGAGTATGTAAGTTTTTGACTTTGCAGAAAATGATAGAAATGCCTTAAACAATTCTCTCTCTCATTATTCTGGCATTTGGAAAATATAATAATTTTGATAATCCTAACTTAACTAAAATGGGTAAGGTTTATTCTGATTTAATGTCAGATGAAGAATGTCAGAAAAACATGCAAGTGTCTTTTTATATAGCGTATGTAAGCTTCAGGTTTCAACTGTAACTGTATTGCTACTGTTTTACACCTAAAAATCAAAATGTAAATTTTTATTATTTTGTTAATATTTGCAAATCCACCTTTGGCATTCAGCACTGCCTGAATCCTTCTGGGCATGCTCTGGATCAGTTTCAAGCATGTCTTGACCAAAATCTGATTTCAGGTCTCTTTTACATGTTCACAATGTTGGTGCATACTGGCTTGGGTACAAATACAGTTTTTTCTTCAACTCTACGCACAATTGTTCGATTGGGTTGAGGTCGGGGGACTGTGGAGGCCAATACAGCAACTCTACTTCATTGTCATTGAACCATTCCTTCTCCAACCTTGATGTATTCATCAGGTTGTTGTCCTGCTGGAACACTATGTCGTCCTTTTTATACACATAGTACTCGAGTGTATGAAGTAACTCATCTTGTAGGATACACACATATAGCTCAGCAATGAGATCACCTTCGAACTTGGTCAAGTATGCAACATCTTTGGCTGTGAAACATCCCCACATCATCAGGCTTCTTCCACCAAACTTGACAGTTTCTTCAATTTCTCAATCCCTTAGCCCCCTTTTCCCTTGATTATTCCAAACCCATTTCCACCCATCAGAGCCCGATCTATTAACTTTCATCTCATTGCTCCAAATCATCTGTTTCCAATCTTCCATTTTTCATACTGTTTCTCAAACTGGAGACAATGCTTCTCTTGACAAGACTGAAGTCAAGGCTTCTTCATCTTTTTTCGAGCCATCATTCCAGACCTGTGTAATACGTGTTGCCCGTTGCTTGAATGAATGTCTGATCTCACTCTTACGAAGTATACAAGCCGCCTCCTCTGCCTAGTCTGTCGCCCCAGAACTGATGACGAGCCAACTTGTTTACTCTGATATTTGCCTGGATGTCCACCTCTTGGATTTTGAATGGATGAAAGGACTTCATTTCATATTCTTCCAGCTGTCATGGCCTCACATGATGCAGTTTGGCAATTTTCTTGGCCCAGAGACGCTATCGATGAGCTGGATGCTGCTGCTTCTCTTTTCTTGGGAAATTTTCTCCATGGCTGCTCAAACCAGTGACTTTTCGCTTGGGAATCAGCCTAATAACACATTGAACTATTAGGGAATGTGAGAACAGGTTGTAATTTGTAGTAACAAGAAGAAAAAGATTGTCCCACCACTTGGAGCAAAACACTAACAATGCAGTTACATGACAAGAAACTGCAAAACTAAGCAGATGCTAAATAGTTGCAGGTCAAATTTATGTATTAAATAGCCAAGATGATTGTCTATAAAATGATGGGAGTCTCATGTTCAAAGCTGTAGTGGATGGTGAGATATGGAGCCTTAATGTCAAAAGTTCAAAACATTGTTGTAACGGGGGTCCGCGTGATCCCAGTATGGAGTCGCGGGCACACCTGCACCTCTGCAGCATCTCCTGTGGTGAGCGACGCCGCAGCCTGGTCCTCGGGCTGCGGGCACGCTCGCAACTCTGTCCGGCACTTACCTCGCCGCGCTCCTGTTCCCGCCCGCTTTGCGGTGGGCTCTGGTGAAAACCGGACATACTTAGATTCTGCTCCCTGGCATGGCTCTTACTATCGCTTGTGGTGGTCCAGAGGATCCATTACCGCTAACTATTACAGTTTGATTCGGCCATGGATCCCACCAAGTTGCCTCTACTGAGCATCTCTGACCTCACCACCATCGTGGCCCAGCAATTGAAACAGATTGCGCAGCAGGCACAGCAGCTCAACCAACTGACTAGTATGATGCAGCAGCTCCTCGCCACTCATCAACAGCACCAGCAGCCGGCTGCTGTGACTCGGCCGTGGCAACTGTTCCGGGGATGTCCGCCGGTCCTAAACTCCGGTTATCCATGCCGATGAAGTTTGATGGGGATCCTAAAGCCTGCAGGGGCTTCATCACCCAATGCTCCCTCCACATGGAACTTATGGCCAGTCAGTTCCCGTCTGAAAGGTCCAAGGTGGCCTTCGTGGTCAGTCTCCTTTTCGCGAAAAGCCCTAGCCTGGGCGACTCCACTGTGGGGCCGAGGCAATCCGGTCACAGCCCATCTTGCTACATTCCTGCAGAATTTCCGCAGTGTCTTCGAAGAGCCTGCCCGCTCCTCCTCTGCCGAGACCGCCTTGTTGAACCTGCAGCAAGGGAGCTCCTCCATAGGAGACTACGCCATGCAATTCCGCATGCTAGCTTCGGAATTAGCTTGGAACGATGCAGTGTTGTGTGCCACGTTCAAAAAGGGTCTCTCCAGCCTGATTAAGGATGCCCTCTCCACCAGGGACCTTCCGTCTTCGTTAAGTGAGCTCATCCACCTTGCTACGCGTATTGACATACGTTTCTTGGGAGGAGTTCCGTCAAGAGCGTGAACCAGTCTGGACACGTCGTCTATCTCGACTTGTGCCGGTGTTCCCTCGGCCTTCACTGCCTCCCTCACAGCCAGCCATGGAAGAGGCCATGAAAGAGGACAGAGCCCACCTGACTCCGAAAGAACTTACACAACAATGTAAGGAGAACCTGTGCCTCTACTGCGGCAGCTCTGAACATTTCCATAGGGGGTTGTCCGCTCCGTCTGCAATGTCCGGGAAACGTGCGCACCTAGGCTTCATGGGAGAGGCATCCCTAGATGTGAGCAATCCCTCTCCATGGCTCATGTTGCCAGTTCTGATCACAACTAATTCCGGAACCTTGTTCCAAGTGTCTGCCTTCCTGGATTCTGGATCAGCCGGGAATTTTATGGATGCTACTTTGGTGGCCATTATCGCCCTCGGTGGTCGGCTTAGACCAACCCTTGGTCATCTTGTCCGTTAGCGGAGAGCTACTGAGCAATTCTATCCTTTTTTGGACGGAACCAGTGTCCCTACAAGTGGGGGCTTTGCACAAGGAGAGAATTGCATTCTTCGTGCTACCCCGTTCTTCCTCGGCTGTCCTCCTGGGGCTTTCATGGCTGCAGCGTCATGCACCTATGCTCGATTGGAAGACGGGAGAAGTTTTGCGTTGGGGTCAAGACTGCCAGTCTCACTGTCTATCGGCACCTCATCGGGTGCGCCCCATTCCTCCACGTCCATCTCCCAAGCCTCTTCCGGGTCTGCCGGTACAGTATCAGGATTTCCAGGACGTCTTCTCTGAGAAGCAAGCGGACACTCTTCCTCCTCATCGTCCCTACAAATGCCCTGTAGACCTACTAGTCCCCCCCAGGGTAGGGTCTACCCGCTCTCCGTACCCGAGACTCAGGCTATGTCGGCCTACATTAAAGAAAACCTACAGAAGGGCTTCATCTGCAAATCTACTTCTCCAGCGGGTGACAGTTTTTTTTTTGTGGAGAAGAAGGATGGGTCTCTGCACCCGTGGATCGATTACCGCAGTCTCAACAAGATCACCATTAAAAGCCGGTATCTATTACTGTTGATTACCAAGCTCTTTGACCCTCTTCGAGGAGCTAAAATATTTTCCAAGTTAGATTTGCAGGGGGGCTTATAACCTCATTCGGATCCGAGAAGGTGACTCAATACTCGGGATGGACACTTCGAGTATCTGGTGATGCCCTTCAGCATGTGTAACGCTCCAGCGGTCTTTCAGGAGTTTGTCAATGACATTTTTTGAGATCTCCTGTATACCTGCGTAGTCGTCTACCTGGATGAAATTCTGTTTTTTTCACCCAATCTGGAGTCCCACCAGTCGCATATGCGTGGGGTTCTGAGATTTCTGCGTGATAACCATCTCTATGCCAAACCGGAGAAGTACTTATTCCACCAGACCAGCCTCCCGTTTCTCGGATATATTATCTCGGATAAGGGCCTGCAGATGGACCCCACAAAACTGTCTGCCATCCTGCAGTGGCCACGACCTGCTGACCTCTGGGCCATACAATGTTTCTTGGGATTTGCCAACTACTACAAGCAGTTAATACCACATTTCTCAAAGTTGGTGGCACCAATTGTAGCTCTCACCAGGAAGCATGGCAACTCAAAAATGTGGCCACCAGCCGCTGAAGAGGCCTTCTCCAAGTTGAAAGCAGCCTTCACCTCTGCACCTGTGTTGTCCTGGCCTGATACCAAGAGCCCTTTCTTTCTGGAAGCCGACGCCTCGTCCGTGGGGGCTGGAGCAGTCCTCACTCAAAAGGGGCCCAAGAACAAGACCCGGACCTGTGGTTTCTTCTCTAAAACATTTTCGCCCGCGGAAAGGAACTACACCATCAGGGATCGAGAACTGCTGGACATCAAGCTTGCCCTGGAGGAATGGTGCCACCTTCTGGAGGGTGCTCGGCATCGGGTAAATATCTTTACCGACCACAAAAATCCTCTTTACCTTCAGTTCGCACAACATCTCAATCCACGTCAAGCAAGGTGGTCTTTGTTCTTCTCCCATTTCCATTTTGTCATACACTTCCGACCGGCTGTAAAGAACATCAAGGCTGATGCCCTTTCTCGTGCTTCAGATGTTATCGGAGAAGAGGCCACCCCTCGGTATATTGTATCTCCAGAATGTCTGATATCCATAGCAACCATAACCCTCCAACGTGCACCTTCGGGTAAGACATATGTGCGCCCTGGGCTCCAGTTAAGGGTTCTGAAATGGGACCATTGCTCTCATATAGCCGGACACCCTGGGGTGCGGAAGTCTTTCTCTGTAATTTCCCGGTGCTATTGGTGGCCTGATCTTGATAAAGATGTGAAGGAGTTCATGGAAGCCTGTACCACCTGTACCCGCAACAAATCCCCTCGCCTCAAACCTGCGGGTTTGCTGCAGCCTCTGCCCGTCCCTAACAGTCCCTGGGGCCACATTGCTATGGACTTCATCACCGACCTACCTCCTTCTGACGCTAATACGACTATCTGGGTGGTCACTGACGTTTCTCTAAAATGGCGCACTTCGTTCCCCTGCCTGGTCTACCCTCTGCTCCTCAACTCGCCAATCTCTTTTTTAAGCATATCTTCCGGCTGCATGAACTTCTCCAACATATTGTTTCGGATCGGGGAGTTCAATTTGTCTCTGCTCATAAGAAAGTTCAAGCAGAGAAATAGAGAAGACCCCCTTAATACTTTTCTTCAGGAGATAGGGTATGGCTGTCTGCCAGGTACATCCATTTGAATATTCCCAGCTACAAGCATGGTCCCCAGTTTTTAGGCCCTTGTTAAGTCCTGAGATACATCAACCCTGTGGCCTACAAACTCCAGCTCCCTCCTACTATGCGCATCCCCAATTCCTTCCATGTCAACCTGCTATAACAGATCGTCCTTAATCGGTTCTCACGGTCAGTGGTTCCCCCGTCTCCCGTAGTTGACTCCACCAAAGTGTTTTTGGTCAAGGAGATTTTAGCCTTAAAGGGGTCATGGAGATTTTAGCCTTAGGGGGAGATGATTTTTTTTTGGTCCACTGGAAGGGGTTTGGGCCAGAGGAAAGGTTGTGGGAGCCGGAAGATAACATCCTGGACCAGAATCCCTTGACAAAGTATCTGCGGGCTAGGAAGAGGAGGAAGCCTAAGGGGGGGTACTATAACGGGAGTCCCCACGATCCCAGTAGTGACGCTACAGCCCAGTTCTCGGCACTTACATTGCCGTGCTCCTGTTCCCGGCCAGGCGCGTACTCCTGTTGCAGCCCGGGTGTGTGCTCGTCCCCTAGGGCGCGCGCGTGGTACTGCTGCGAAGTTTTAAGGGACAGCGCGCCGGTGATTTGTTTTCACCGGGCACTGATCCTATTTAAGTCCTGCCCTTTCCTTTAGTCCCTGCCAAATCGATACTTCCCTGTGCCTTGAGAGGAAGCGTTCCCATAGTGTCTATTATGTATTCTGGGTACCGTACCATTTGCCTCCGTCCCTCGACCACAAACCTTGCCGCCTGTCCTGACCTTCCTGCCTGTCCCCGACTATTAGCCTGCTGCATGATTTTGTAACATGCACACCTCTGCCGCCACCACAAGCAAGTCACGTCAGGGGTAGCGACCTGGTAGCACTCCGCTGCAGCAAGTCCGTCCTGCTTTGCGGAGGGCTCTGATGAAAACTGGACCTAATTAGATTCCGCTCCCTGGCATGGCTCTTACCATCGCTTATGGTGTTCCAGAGGATCCACTACTGCTAACCGTTACAATTGTTGCTCATTTGCTGATCATTGTAAAATATAATTATTGGATAGAACTTTAGAACACAAAAAAACTTTAAAAAATTGTAAATACACACAATGCTGCAGTAAGTGGTAAAAAACTGTTTTCAGCAAAACCGTCCTGAATAACAATTGTGGAGTCTATGAATTTGTTCCTAGAAATAGTATGGCCTCCATCAGATCCTCCTTCATAGATGGCCTCAAATCTGATCTCATTATATCCCGGCTAGAGAACGGCCTCTCTACACTAACTTGGGTTGGTGGCAAAGCGGTGACCACAGGGGCAACATCTCTGACATGTCAGAGTATAAAGGAATTCTGTTTCTCCTGGAGCCGTGTTTCTAATTTTTTGTGTTTGGTACTTGCACTGTACTGTTTAGAAAAGTCATAACAAGTGGGTATTGATCTTATGTAAGGTGGCAGTGGGCAGTAAGTACATGCTGGCGGTGTTTCTGGTACAGGCATTTTCTGCCATTGGCAAATGAATAAAGAAAGCTGTGTCACACTGACTATCTAACCAAAGTGG
Source organism: Phyllomedusa bahiana (assembly GCA_025379985.1). Classification (NCBI taxonomy): domain Eukaryota; kingdom Metazoa; phylum Chordata; class Amphibia; order Anura; family Hylidae; genus Phyllomedusa; species Phyllomedusa bahiana. The sequence continues at coordinate 8,650 of JAODAL010034169.1, read as the reverse complement.
CTGAGACTCCACTTTCATTACAGCACAGCCACTCATATCTTCAATAGCATGTTTCTTACAGGGACATGAGAGTGGCTATGTTGTTGTTGATTAACCTTATAATCCCCATTACAAGTGAAAAAGTCATGACTTAGCATTGTATTGCTTGCTTGAGCTATATTGACAGAGAGTTGTACTTGATTAGAAAAACATGGCTGCTTTATTTCACAAATGCCACCACACCTGTCCAGAGGTCGTGCCTATTTTTGCAATGTGGAAGGGCCTAAGCTGCAATACTACTTTTCTAGTACAACTGGTAGGTTGGGTTCAAACTCTACCATACCAGCATCCAGATGAAACAAAGCTCATACATGGTAACCAATGGCTGCACAAGTTTGCCATTAAAACTGTTCATATGAAAGGGGACACAATAAAAAAAAGATTCATGTTACACACATGATACCTGAGACTAGGTTGTAGGAAGGGGTGGAGATGGCTGCTGAATTTGTCCTCAAAAAGAGTGATGGGAATGTTCTCTTGGAAATAAATATATTTGATCTTTTAATAAGTTGGATAAATTAAATATAGTATGGTATATTTATTTTAAGAATCTCTTTCTATATTTACTGTATATCTGGATCTCTCGATAGATAGATAGATAGATAGATAGATAGATAGATAGATAGATAGATAGATAGATAGATAGATATGTAGATAGAGAGATAGAAAAACGGGAGGCGCACAATCGTGAAATTAGTAAAAATAATGCGCTATTATAGATGCACTATAAGCGCTTACCTGATGTTGTTGTGCGAATGTATGGATGCACAACACTCACAGTCACTTGCAAAATATGGCAATACAACACAAGGGAATCCACGGCAGCCACCGGTATTCTTAGCCCGCACGCTCCTCAGCAGTGGCGGGAACAGCACAGCCAAAAACAAAAAAAACAAAAGAACCAGGCGCTCGTGCAAAACCAATAGTGTTCGAAGCAGACAGAGTTGTATAAACTGTGTCTTTATTTCTTATAAAACTGCTGGGGTGTACATAACCCTGCGCAGATAAAAACAACAATACTGAAAGACTTTACGCGTTTCGTGTCTGACCGACACTTCGTCAGAAGTCATCTGATAGATAGATAGATAGATAGATAGATAGATAGATAGATAGATAGATAGATAGATAGATAGATAGTTACTGTCTTGCTCCTGGTGATGGAAAAATATTTTTCTTTTTGTATACTACAAATTACAACCTATTCTCACATTCCCTGATAGCTCAGTGTGTTATTAGGCTGATTCCCACTGGTTCGAATTGAGGAGCAGCAATGAAGAAGATTTCTGACGAAAGCAGAAACTGCATCATCCAGCTCATCGATAGTGGTCTCTTGGCCAAGTAAATTATCAAACAGCATCATGTGAGACCATGACAGCTGGAGGAATATAAAAATGAAGTCCATTCATTCATTCCAAAGCCAAGAGGTGAACATGCAGGCAAAATATCAGAGTCAACAAGTCGGCTCATCACAAGGTCTATCAGTTCTGGCGCAGAAAACCGACAGTGGAGGTGGCTTGTATGCTTTGTAATAGTGAGATTGGTGAAGAATTGTTCAATGACAATGAAATAGAGTTTCTGCACTGGCCCCCACAGTCCCCAGACCTCAACTCAATCGAACACGTGTGGGTAGAGTTGAAGCAAAAGCTGTTTTCATACCCAAGTGAGTTGACCAGTATGCACCAACATTAGGAACATGTAGAAGAGACCTGAAATCAGATTTCAGATAGATAGATAGATAGATAGATAGATAGATAGATAGATAGATAGATAGATAGATAGATAGATAGATAGATAGATAGATATTTTAGAGAAACATTAATTCCAAAGGGGTTCAGGTACATAATATAAGACTAGGACAAATACAATATGAGCACTAAAGGTGCTCATAAGATGTGGTTAGGGCTTGGATGTGTGGTATGAAGGACAGGACAGAGTCGAAGGTTATCCCAACAGGGCGGACTTGTAGGACTAGAGAAAGTGTGGAGCCATTGACTGTGATAGATAGATCTGATGTAGAGGTTAAGAGGAATGGGGGAAAGATGATGAATTCTGGTTTCTCCATATTGAGATTGAGAAAGTCAAAGGAGAGGAAGGAATGTGAATGATAGACATTCTAGGATCCTAGAAAGCTGAAAGTTGACCTCTGGGCCAGAGATGTAGATGTGTTTGTCACTAGCATACAAGTGTTACTAGATGTAACCATGTGATGCTATAAGTTCACTGAGGCTGAGGGTGTAGAGAGAGAAGGATAGTGGGCCAAGGACTGATCTCTGAGGGGGCCTAACAGAAAGAGAGTGAGAGGAAGAGGTGGAGTGAGAATTGGTAAATGTCCGAACAGAGAGGACATCCAAGAAAGAGTGAAATCCTTGATACCAATGGAAGAGAGAGACTTTGTAAGAGTAGGAAATGATCAACTCTGTTGAAGGCAAAGGACAGATCTAGGAGGAGGAGCACAGAGTAGTGACTTGAGATTTTTGTGATTATTATGCCATTGTCGGAAACTAGACTGCATCAAGTCAAGAAGCAAGTTATGTGAAAGATGAGAAGACAGTTCAAGATCTTCATGTTCAGGAGTTTTGAAGCAAATGGAAGTAGAGTGGGGAGATAGTTAGATATAGAGGATGGGTCAATGCATGGTTTCTTGAGGATAGGTGTGACTGTTGCATGTTTGAAGGAGGAAGGAAAGATGCCAGAGGTTAGCGATAGTGTTAAAAATATGGGGTAGCCCTGGGATAATCACATAATTAAGGTTGGGTATGAAAGGAAAGGTATTTTGGTGAAATTTGGAGAGTAATGTGGAAAGTTTGTCATGAGTGATGGTGGCAAATTGGGTTATGGGAGAAGAGCTGTTCTGGAAACTAGCCTCAGGCTTTTCTGAGATACTTACAGTATATATAATAGATAGATAGATAGATAGATAGATAGATAGATAGATAGATAGATAGATAGATAGATAGATAGATTGATTGATTGATAGATAGAGATACTTTAGATAGAAAAAGATAGATACATATACATACATACATACATACATATAGACAGAGGTAATTTTGAGACAGAAATATATATTGAGGGAGAGACATAAGCAGACAGACAAATCTTTTTCTCTTTGATTGGCTCAAGAGGATTATTTTCTTTGTTCCTTCCAATGCCATAAGGTCACCAAGTCTTATTTGGGGCAGGTGTGAAAAACGGATTTGTAATATAAATCAGTCTTTCCCACACCACTAGGACTATACACCACAGTAAATATTAGAGAAGATTTTTGAACACACTGTAAACACACTGCCTTAATGCTGACTTAATTTGACTGGAAATGTCACTGGATTTATAACACTTTATTTTACTGGCATCATTTTCCTAGGGTGATGGGTGTGGGGGCTGAGGTGGAAAGGGAGCAGATTCTGCTGAAATATCATTATTAAAAAGGCAAGCTGAAAAGTCAAGTAGGCCAGAGGGAGGTATTTAATGAAAGTGAGGTGCAGTATTCTGCAATGATGCCGTGGGGAGCTTGATTTTCTTATTTATTTGGCTTGCACACTTAGCAGTCGTTAGCAATGCATCTGTTAAACTTCCACTCATAAATTGCTCCTATTTGCTCAGAGACACAAAAAGGCAAAAATAGTGTTTACTCAGAGTCAAACATTGTTGCTCAGGGATTATGCATGAGATGCTGATCTCATGCAGTGACCTATCTCTTAGAAGGGTGTGAACATTTTTATAACATGCTTAACTGGTATCACAAAATGTGTAATCCCTGTGCTAAACTGCACCATCCTATGCCACCCTTTCATAACTTGTAGCATTATATATAGTGCTCTGGAACCAAGGAAGCTCAAAAATAAATAATAATAATAATAATAATAGCTATATCAAATACCAAGTGTCATAACTATAGAGGCTGGAGAGATCGTAGCCATACTCAGGCCCCTAGGCCTGGAAGCCCAAACAGCCCTCTGTCACTTAAGAAGTAATAGGATTTTATAAGGGGGCATTGTCAGATATTTTGTCGGATCGGGGGGCCTTGTGAGTGTAACGGCTAGGATGAGGTGTGAATTTTCTGGACCACTGCAAGCGGTGGACTGAGCCACATCACCGGTTTTCACCAGAGCACGCCTCAAGGCAGGTTGGGCTAGCTGCGGCAGAAGACTACCAGGTCATTACCTCTGTACTTGTTTGCAGTGGTAGCCTGGTGTAGAGTGGTACAGAATCGGCAGGCAGCTCATGGTAGGGGACAGGCAGAAAGGTCAGGGCAGGCAGCAGAGACACGAGGTCAGTGGACAGAGGCAAGGGGTCTGGTACACAATAGAGATAGGACACACAGTAGAATGCTTTCTGTTATAATACCACCACATATCATCACCAGATATCACCACCACATAATGACTGAATAATATCACCATATATCATCATCGAATACCATCACCACACAGTGACTGAATAATTCCACCACATCATGACTTAATATAACCACCAGATAGTGACTAAATAATACCACAACGTATCACCACATAGAGACTGAATAATACCGCCACACTATGACCACATATCACCACCACATAGTTACTAAATATTACACCAAAACATTACAGATTTTAAACCCTTACACTATGACCAATATTACCAACATACAGTGACCATAGAGGGATAGATAACAGCATTGTCAGACTGGGATGCCTAGGGACCACCAGTGGAATTTCATTGTGGAAGCTCACCAGTGGAGTTGATTCTGGGGGCCCACTCTAATGCTAGTGTACATGTCTCTTATACTCTCCCTCTCCCAAGGATACATATGCAGTTTGCACCGGGGGTTTCCCCTGTAGGCCAGTTTGAGCCTGGATACCAGTTGTGCTCTGCACACATATAAGTGATTTCAGTTAAGTTACATCCAGGGACTCACAGGTGATGTATGCTCTGATAAGTCGCCCTTCTTGATGAGTTGTTAACTTTCCCTTATTTTCTCTATCTGGTCCAGTCCACCCTGACATCTTCTCCCAGCCTTGACTCATCCCTGCAGAATTTACCACACAAATATCTTAGACTTCAAGTACTTCTCTACCAATTCCTACCTCTGTACAAACTCCCCATCTATAATAGTAATAATGACTCCCCTTGTGCCCAAACAGTAAAACTGCTCTCAAATGGCTATGGGACTCCTGTTTTTGTATACTAAGCTTTAGTCTTCTTTTGTGTTCCATATATAGTAGGTAAGTAAACCCCCAATATAGTAAGTAGGAACACTCCCAAAATTAGGTAGGCAGATAGGTACACCACTTCTATATAGGTTTAAAGGCTCCTTGTAGATATATTAGCCCCCTATACACTCACCGGCCACTTTATTAGGTACACCTATCCAACTGCTCGTTAACACTTAATTTCTAATCAGCCAATCACATGGCGGCAACTCAGTGCATTTAGGCATGTAGACATGGTCAAGACAATCTCCTGCAGTTCAAACCGAGCATCAGTATGGGGAAGAAAGGTGATTTGAGTGCTTTTGAACGTGGCATGGTTGTTGGTGCCAGAAGGGCTTGTCTGAGTATTTCAGAAACTGCTGATCTCCTGGGATTTTCACGCACAACCATCTCTAGGGTTTACAGAGAATGGTCGAAAAAGAAAAAACATCCAGTGAGCGGCAGTCCTGTGGGCGGAAATGCCTTGTTGATGCCAGAGGTCAAAGGAGACTGGGCAGACTGGTTCGAGCTGATAGAAAGGCAACAGTGACTCAAATAGCCACCGTTACAACCAGGTAGGCAGAAGAGCATCTCTGAACGCACAGTACGGCGAACTTTGAGGCAGATGGGCTACAGCAGCAGAAGACCACACCGGGTGCCACTCCTTTCAGCTAAGAACAGGAAACTGAGGCTCCAATTTGCCAAAGCTCATCGAAATTGGACAGTAGAAGATTGGAAAAATGTTGCCTGGTCTGATGAGTCTCGATTTCTGCGCGACATTCGGATGCTAGGGTCAGAATTTGGCATCAACAACATGAAAGCATGGATCCATCCTGCCTTGTATCAACGGTTCAGGCTGATGGTGGTGGTGTCATGGTGTGGGGAATATTTTCTTGGCACTCTTTGGGCCCCTTGGTACCATTGAGCATCGTTGCAACGCCACAGCCTACCTGAGTATTGTTGCATGACCATGTCCATCCCTTTATGACCACAATAATACCCAACATCTGATGGCTACTTTCAGCAGGATAATGCGCCATGTCATAAAGCTGGAATCATCTCAGACTGGTTTCTTGAACATGATGATTGCTTCCAGCAACTTGTTGAATCTATGCCACGAAGAATTGAGGCAGTTCTGAAGGCAAAAGGGGGTCCAACCCGTTACTAGCATGGTGTACCTAATAAAGTGGCCGGTGAGTGTAGGTAGATATAAAGGCTCCATTCAGGTAAGTATATAGACCCCCTGTAGTTAGTTATATAGACCTCCTATAGGTAGCTAGGCCTTGTAGAAAAAATATATAGGCCTCTGTAGGTAGGTATTTAGACCCCCTATATATAGATTCATAGGTCCCCTGTAAGTAGATATATAGACCCCCTGTAGGTAGTCATATAGATCTCCTGTAGGTAGGTAGATATATATAGCCCCCCCGTAGGTAGGTCTAGATGCCCCCGGTAAGTGGGAAGAAAACCTGTAGGTACATAGGCTCCCTGCAGGAACATATATAGACCCTATGTAGGTATAGCCCATGTAGGAAGGTATACAGAGCACCTGTTGTTAGGTAGACCCCCTGTAAATATATGTCCCCGTAGGTATATAGACCCTTTGTAGGTAGGCCCCCACTAGGTATATATGCCCCCTGTAGGAATACAGAACCTCCGTAGGTAGGCCTCTTCTAGGCATATATGCCCTCTGTAGATATGTAGACCATCTGGAGGTAGTAAAACCCCCTGTAGGTATATATGACCTCTGTAGGTATATAGACCCTCTGTAAGTAGGTAGAGCCCATGTTGATAAATATTCCCCATGTACGTTTATAGAGTTTCTGTAGATGTATATGCCCCCTGTAGGTATATACGCCCCCTGTAGGTTTATAGAGTTTCTGTAGATGCATATGCCCCCTTTATGTATATACGCCCCCTGTAGGTATAAAGATCCTCTGTAGGTAGGTAGACCCCTTTTAGGTATATAGAGCTCCTGTAGATATATATGCCCACTGTAGTCATATTGACCCCCTGTAGGTAGATATGCCCACTGTACATGTATATAGTGCTCATTTAGATATATATATATATGTAGGTTTAAAGTGACCCTTTTAAGGCATTTTGTATTACTTTCTGCAAAGTCGAAAATTTACATACATTTCATTAGTATTTAGTAGTATTGCCCTTAAACATTTTGGATATCCTTCCACGAGCTTCTCACAATAGTTTCTCCTGACAGAACTGGTGTAACTGAGCCATGTTTGTAGGTCACCTTGCTCACATATGCCTTTTCAGCTTTGCCCATTCATTTTCAATAGGATTGAGATCTGACCTTTGTGATAGCCACTCCAAAACATTGACTTGGTTATCCTTAAGCCACTTCGTAACCAGTTTGGCAGTATGATTTGGGTCATTGCCCATTTGGGAGACCCATTTCCTCCCAAGCTTTAACTTCCTGGCTGATATCTTGAGATGTTGCTCCAGTATTGCTAAATAATCTTCTTTCCTCACAATGCCATCTATTTTGTACACCAGTCCCTCCTGCAGCAAAATAATCCCACAACATGATGCTGCCACCTCCGTGTTTTACAGTTGGGATGGTGTTCTTAGGCTTCCAAGCTTCTCTCTTATTCCTCCAAATGTAACGAGGGTCATTATGGCGAAACAGTCCAATTTTTTTCAGATCACAGGACATGTCTCCAAAAATGTAGGTCTTTGTTCCTGTGTGCATTTGCAAACATCAATCTGGCTTTTATATGTTTCTCTTAGAGTAATGGCTTTTTCCTGGCAGAGTGGCCTTTTAGCCCATGTTGATGCAGCACTCATTTCACTGTGGATAATGACACAATCTTACCAGTTTCTGCCAGCATCTGTCACGTCAGTGGAGATGCAGTGGGCCCTGACTGCCACCCAGCCCACTGTCCCTGCCTACTTGACGTGCTGCCCTAAATGGCAGACCCCAACTGCACGACAGTCCCTACTCTTTTACGTGCAGGGCCGTCATGGAAACGCGAAGTCAACAGTCCGGGTCGATAACGGTACAGGTACGCCAAAGCCACAAATTGGAAAACCAAGAGAATAACGTAAGCCAAGCCAAGGGTCAAAACCAGGAGGTAATGCAGTACAGAATCAGAGGACGAGAATGAGGTCAGGAAGCAAGCCGAGGTCAGGGTAACAGAGCAAACAAACAAACGGGAAACCAGGAGAACCAAAGGATAACCTTTCACAGGCAAAGATGAACCAAACTGAGCAGTTTAAATGAGCCGCCCGGACACCACCCCAGCAGCTGATTGGTGCGGCCTCCGGGCTCCTCTATTGGTCTGAGCTACACACCCTCTGAGCTGATTTGAAGCCGAGCTGTCACTCCTAACAGCCAAGCTTCTCCCCTGTAGCACCTTGCTCCTCCACGGCAATAACATGTGCCTTGACAGTACCCCCCCTTTTAGGAGGGGGGC
>JAODAL010034168.1:0-44611 GCA_025379985.1 Phyllomedusa bahiana | reverse complement strand
TAGTATTGGCTATCTGCTAACTTCTACTTTTTTCGGTCGCCCCCCTGGTGTCAATGCTTGGGGAATGGTTTTTGCAACAACAAAAACGTATGTACTCTTCTGCTAAGTTATGCCCATGGTGCGGAAGGGACTGGGGACAATCTGGAAAGTGCATCTGCTGAATTAGTAGGTCCAGGCCTGTATTGCACTTTAAATCGGTATGGCAACAGTCATAGAACCCATCTCTCAATTCTGGCTGATGGTTTTGATCGAGGAGAATATATCACCTCCAGTGGCTTGTGATCTGTTACAATTTCAAACTCAAGTCCATAGAGATAGATGTGGAACCTTTCACATCCCCAAACAACAGCCAAAGCCTCTTTCTCAGTCTGAGAACACCGTCTTTCCACATCAGTGAGGGATCTGCTTGCATACTGAATAGGTCTGTAGTCGCCTGTGCGCTGCCCTTGTACTAAGATGGCACCTAATCCTACAGGGCTGGCATCGACAATAATTTGAGTTTGTGCAGCAGGATTGAAATAGGCTAAAGTTGTGGCACAGGTAAGCCGCTTCTTAAGTTCATTAAATGTGTTTTGTTCAGAAAACCCCCACTTCCAAGGGACTGTTTTGCGGGTTAACTGTCTCAGGGGTTCGCTGACAGTCGCCATATCTGGAATAAACTTTGCACAGTAATTCACTAACCCAAGAAAGCTTCGCACTTCTGCAGGGTTTTCAGGGTTTCTGGCATCAGACACAGCATTGATCTTGCTGTCCTCCGGACCAATCCCTTTGTCAGAGGGCACGTGGCCCATGAAAGTCATCTTATTCATTTGAAATTTGCACTTCTTCTCATTTAAAGTCAGTCCTTTCACCAGTAAGCGTTTCAGCACTGCACGGAGACGTTCGTCATGCTCCTGTGTGTTTGCTTCCCACACAATTATATCATCAGAAATATTATGTGTGCCTTCACACCCCTGTAACACTTGCTGAATCACATGTTGATAGGCCTCAGGTGCTGAGGATACACCAAACCTCAGTCGTACCTAAAAAGACCTTTGTGGCTTGTGAATGTTGTAATGATTCTAGATGCTGGGGTCAATTCAATTTGATGATAACCCCATTTCAAATCAATTTGCTGAAGACACTTGCCCCATTCATCTCATGTAGAACATCTTCAATTGTGGGTATTGGTTGTCTTTGTCTGAGTACAGCTTGGTTAGCACGTCTCATGTCCACACAGATCCGAATATCAGTTCTCTTTGGTACAACAACTAATGGAGATACCCAGGGGGTGGGTCCTTCCACTGGTTCAATGATATCAAGTTCCAGTAGTTCTGCAAGCTTGTTCTCCGCTATAAGGAAGCCTACGCATTGGTTGTGCAATAGGTTTTACATGTGGGTCAATGTGAAGCTGTAACTGAAAATCTTTTAACTTTCCAAACACAGTGAACAAGCTTTAAATTCCTCCTTCAGTGAAGAAATAGAAGGAGACAACATGTTCACATTTGCACTGTCTGCATCAAGTCCAATCTTTAGTATGTCTAGTTCCATAGCGGTTGTGCGTCCTAGCAGAGGGGACCCTGTGCCATCCACAACATAGAGCTAGACCCCTGTATTTGAACAGAAGTGTAGAACTTGCCCTTTGGGTTGTAGTTTTTTAAACTAGACCCATACGTGTAAATCCGTTTATTTTTGTTCCCAAAAATTTTTAAGGTGTTTTTTCCTCTGCGTTTTGGGTTTTCCCCAAAGGGAAGCTAATCCATAACATTCCCAGGTAGGCTCCCAAAAACACAGTACTGTGAAGTCTTTTATCACCAATCTTAACCCCTTCCCCCGCGGGAGCATTTCCCTTTGGAACAGAGCACAATTTTAAAAAACGGGCCCCTTGTGCACCTTTATTTAAAAAATAAACTTTTTAATGCTTTTCCCCTATCCGTAAATTCCAAAAAGATTTTTTTCCCTCGTGACATTTTAAAATGTTTTTAAAGAAAAATTTAAAAAATTTTGGCCCCAAATAATATTTCAAAATATCGTGAAAAAATTTCAAAAAAATTTTCCATTTTTCCAAACTTTTAAAATTTTCTCCATCAAAAGGACGGTTTGGGGTAACTTTACTACACAAAATAGGTAATTTTAAAATAGCATTTTCCCCATACACACCGGGGGCCACTTTTTGGGGGTAAAAACCATTCCAATGCTCTTTAAACCCACTTAATTTCTAATCGGGCCCAATCACTTGGGGGAAACCAGTGCATTTGGGCCCAATGAAAGACATGGCCCAAGCAATGTCCTGCACTCAAAACCGGGGCTCAGTAGGGGGGAAAAAAAGGTGATTGGAGTGGCCTTTGAACGTGGCATGGTTTTTGGGGTGCCAAAGGGCCCTTGTCTAAAGTATTTCCCAGAAACGGGCTGATCCCCTGGGTTTTTCCCACGCACAACCATCTTGGGGTTTAAAAGAGAAGGGGCTCCGAAAAAAGAAAAAAACATCCAGTGAGCGGCAGGTCCTGTGGGGAATCCCTTGGTTATCCCAGGGTCAAAGGAGAATGGGCCGAGGTTCGAGTGATAGAAAACAGGACTCAATACCCCCGTTAAACCGGAGGCGGGAAGAGCTTCTGAAGACAGTAGGGCCCATTGAGGAGGGCTCAGCAGCAGAAGACCACCCGGGTGCCCCTTTTAGAAAGACGGAAATGAGGCCCATTTCCCCAAGCTCACGAAATTGGAATAAAAAGATTGGAAAAGTTGCCGGCTGAGGGTCTCGATTTCTGCTGCGCTTCGGATGGTGGGGTCAGTTTTTGGGCGAAACAACATAAGCATGGATCATCCTCCCTTTGTTCAACGGTTCAGGCTGGTGGTGGTGGTGTCAGGGTTTGGGGGGAAAATATTTTCTTGGGCACTCTTTGGGCCCCTTGGTCCCCTTGAGCATCGTTGCAAACCTTGTGGAATCTAGCCACGGAAAATGGGGCATTTAAAGGGAAAAGGGGGGTAAACCCGTTATAGCATGGTTGTCCCTAAAAAAAGGGGCCCGGTGAGTGTTGTTTCTGTATGTTGGCTAATTTTTTTTATTTACTTAACTTTTTTGGAAGTTGGGGGCTTATAAATTGTAGAATTTTTAAATTTAAAAAAAAAAAAAAATTTTAAAAACCCAAGATTTTTTTGGGGTCCATTAGTTCCAGTAGAATGTAGGGGCCCCATAGTTTTAAAAAACCCAAAAAATACCTATGTATGAAATAAACCCCTTAAGGTATTTTAAAAAAGACTTTTAAGGTCATTAAACCCTTTGGTGTTTTACAGGAATTTAAGAAAAGTGGCGGTAAAATTTAAAAAAGTCATTTTTTTTGGACAATTTTTAATTTTAATCTATTTTTTTGGACTTAGTATTGGTAACAGAAAAAAAAACTCAAAGTAGTTTCCCTTTAAAACTGCTGTTTTGAAAAATATATATGTGGCCCCCAGTATGTTATTTGACTCAACTAGGCCTAGAATTTAAAGGGCCCTACTGGATTTTGGAGCTTCATTTTTATTTGATTTTTTTGGAACATTCAGGTTTCCCGACACCCGAGGGGCTAAAAAACAAATAAAAATAAACTGAAAAAACCCCTTTATGGGAAAAAGCCCCCTCAAGAAAAAATTTATTAGGGGTAAGCGGTTTTTTACCCCAAGTTTTTAAGAATTTCGGAATGGTTTTGAAAATGAAAAAATTACAATTTTTCCGAAAAATTTTTTTAAAACTGAAATTTTTCATTTTTACAACAAAGGGGGGGGAAAAAGACCCCCAAAACCCGTTGCCCCCAATTTTGAGTAAGGCAATACCCTTTTTGTGCATAAAAATATCGGGGACGGGGGAGTCTTAGAAGGGAAAGGGGCGTATTTGGTTTTTTGGGGTGCAAAAAAGTGGATTGGTGGGGCCCCCCATGTGATTTGGACCCCCCCAAGTTTAAAGGAGAAAAATACCCCAAATTGACCCCATTTTGGAAACTACAACCCCTCAATGAAGTTCATCTAATGGTATATGTGTGGCCTTTTGACCCCACAGGTTTTTTACAGAAAACTTATCAGGAATCTTCTGGTTTTGAAATTGAAAAATTACAATTTTTCCAGAAAAATTGCACTATTAAACTGAAATTTTTCATTTCACAAAAAATGAAGTGGAAAAAGCACCACAAAAACCTTTTTCCTTTCCCTTCCTCCCAATTTTCTTTCTGAGTAAGGCAAATACCCCAATTGGTCATAAAACATATACGGGGCATGTGGTGAGATCTTAGAAGGGAAGGGAGCGCTATTTTGCTTTCCGGAGTGCAAAATAAGCTGGATGGCTGGTGCCCTCATGTTGCATTTGCAACCCCCCAAAGTTCCAGAACGGAGATAAAATACCTAAAATTGACCCGCATTTTTGAAACTACACACCCCTCAATGAATTCATCTAGGGGTATAGTGTGCATATTGACCCTAGAATGATTTTTTTTTTATAGATAATGCATTTAGAGGTATAAGTGTAAATCACAATAAATTCTGTATTTTGATTTTCCATATATATTAACAATAACAGCAGCAAGCCTTGTGCAAAATTGAAAAAACAGATTCCCAATTTTTCTACCATGTCACCCCGTTCTAGGGACACCACACATGTCACCCTAGAATTTGGCTGCTCCCTGCAACACGCCATGGAGAGAACATGAAGCAATTATTCGCACCGAACAGCCTAGTTTGCTGAAATACACAGCATGTCCTGACAATTGTACAATGCTGTGATTGTGAAAAAAAAATTATAAAACTACCCAAAAAGTGACCCCCACTTAGAACGTACCCACCCCCTAAGGAACGTTTAAGGTGTAATTCAAATTTTTGAACAGACGGGTGGTTTCATAAAATTGAGTCACAGACATTATTGTGCATTACATAGGCGAAAAAGCAAAACTGACCATTTTTCCGATGTGCCATGTTTACCGCACCAAAAAATCCCTATGAAAGATTTGGTGCTTCAGGGAAACGGTGGCAGACACAAAAAAGGATAAAAGTAAAGCTAAACTAGAAATCCATGGACGAGTTGGGATCACAGTTTGAAACATTCTTTTATGCGAGGGGCCTGTGCTTGATCAGGGCAGGTTTCACAACAGTAACGTGGTGTCCTTTTCTGATTCCCCTTTTATTGATGCAAACTTTGCACTGTTTTTGTGTCCTACCCTTTTTGCCAGTGGAAGGGGGAATTCATTGGGGAAATGCTGACCGGTACAATCCGGGGGACGTCGGAACCAGAAGTGCTGGGGCCCTCACCCTGGTTCCCAAAAACAAGCCCTTTATTACCTTCCAAAAGAACGTATAAACGTCCCTGCTTGGCCTGTACAACAGAATAAAGAACAAAAGCGTTGTACATTGCCATTTTGCACAATGTGCAACGGCCCAGCTTTTTGTAACCACACCTTGTCCTTTCGTGCGGCACTTGTACGGCTTCAGCACCTGCGTCCGACAGGTCTACCCTCCCATGTACCGATTGTAATCCAGAATACAGTCGGTTTGTGGCGGCTGTACAGCTGTACCGTCGTACATTGGCAGGGGATAGGTGCTGGGGCCAATGACAGTGTGGATAATACTAGGACGGTCCCTCTTATCCTTGTATTTGACCAACAACAGTCACCACTGGATTGGGACCTGCTTTCTCACCCTCCCCTTGGTAGCAATTGCGCAACAAGGGTTTTGGGTAGTCCCCTCTGGTTCTTTCCTCACTGTGCCGCAGCTGCTGTACGTCTGCAGCTGAGGCACTAAAAAGTGAATGCTTTGTAAAAAGTTATCCAATTACAGGTGGTAACCTTTATCCACATGGGTGCCACAAATTCTCCATCTCTATATTTTTCCACCTAATCCTTTTAAGGGAAGTGGGCATTCAGGGGGCACAATTTTGCTGTCCTTCCCTTGTAAGTGCGGAAACTGTGGGGTGTACCCTGAGGTACTCTCTCGCACAGCTTGTCATTTTTATCCGTACCGCCTCCTTTTGCTGGGCAGGGTATTGGCGAAATTTGAGTCTGCCCTTGAAGTGTAGAGGGACTATCTACACAAATAAATGTTTTCAGGGTAAGGACCTCTGAAAATTGGCCACTGAAATGGGGTGATATAACAGGGCCGTAGCTTTATATAAGCGGTCAAAAGTGGGGTCATCACGGGTGGGCACCAGGAAATTATCAGAGTAGTGCCAAAATCTTTGAATTTGCTCAAAGCGTGGACTGGAACATGGGCATTGGGGCGTTAAAAGTGAGTAATGTAAAAGATTATCAGTACTCCCCAATACTGCCGGCCTCGGCTTTTGCACTATGGCAGAATAAGGCCCAAAAATGGCCCATCACTCTGCAGTGTCACGGGGGTCCACCTGCAGAATGAGGGACCCCCTGGGGTTCAGGCCAGAAACTGCTGGGCAAAATAGGGTTCGGTCTGCGCCACCATACATCTACCAGATCTCAGATAAAAAAAGACTTAAAAAAAATTTCTGAGGCCCTGTATGTCGATACGGACTCCACAGGGGTGGCCACAAATCAGGGATTTTGTGGCTGGTAAATTGTCCTGGGCGGGAGTCCCATACGGGGTCCCACTTACTTTGGGGGGTCACCTCCTTTTTTTATATCCTTTTTGAACCCTACGGGGGGGCGCTACGGGACCCCTCATCAGCGGAAGAGGACTCAGATATTCGGACAAGACGAACCCATAAACTCTTCGTACCGAATCACTGACAGATTCGCTATCTCGGACGGCCAGTATAGCGGTACGCCTCCTCCGCTGAGTAGCGTCTCAGGGAAGACTGGACATTTTTATTTTATTTTTGGATATTTTTATGGGCCTTGTAAAATGTAGGTGCTTCAACACGGGTTTGTGTAAAAAATTATGACGGGGAGGTGTATGTTGTGATTTCACTTGTGTGTGGGATTAATTTATTTTTTAAAAAAAAATAAAAGTTTATAAAAAAATAAAGTTTAGAAAAAAAATTAAAAGTTTATTAAAAAAAAAAAATTAAAAGGAGTAAAAAAAATTAAAAATTAAAAGTTTACTGAAAAAAAATTAAAAGTTCAGTAAGAAAAAAAATATATACTAACCCTAAACGAAAAAAAATTATTAGACCTCTGTCTATTGCTATATAAATCTAATATACTAAGCGGACGTAACTAACCTAACCTAGCGTCCGCCAACCTAACTCCCTGCCTACTAGAATCAAACGCTCCTAACCACTATTTTTAATCAGGAATACTAAGAAAAAAAAGATAAAAACTAATTTATAAGGATCTGGTGACTGACGTCATCTGATCAACGCCTCAAGGCAGCAGGACTAATCCCTGCGTCACCACCTGAGCGTGGCTGTTGATTATGATGTACTCCACTAATCAGCATTAGAAAAAAAAAAAAAAAAAGACAAAAAATCCCACTAGACCCTCAAAAAAAAATATTAACAGATACTGGTCAGTGAGGCTCCACTGACCAGGTTTGAGGCAGCGGTGATGTGCAATAAAAAAAAAACCTCAAAACTAAAAAAAAAACCCTAAACTAAAAAAAAAGGTCCTTGACTACGTCTAATAAAAAAAAATACTAAACGTCCTCTATTGCGATATAAATCAAATATATATATATATATATATATATATATATATATATATATATAATATAATATATATATAGTATACTTATTAATATATGACACCTCTTCTAACTATAAAAAAGCTAAATGTTTTTTTCACTAAGCATAAGCGACGCAACTAACGCTAACCTAACCTAACCTAACGTACCGCTAACCTAAACGCCCTGCCTAGCTAAAGGCTACGCTCTAACCACAATTTTTTTTTTTTTACTTTTTTTTTCTTATTTATATTAGAAAAAATAATTCTAGAAAAATAATTTACAAAGATCAGGGACAGACGTCACTGATCAACGCTCAGAGGCAGCAGGACTAATCCCTGTGTCACCGAACTGAGCGTTGGCTTTGATTAAGTGACGTACGTCACAAATCAAGCATTATAAAAAAAAAAAAAAAAACACAAAAAAAGTTCCACTAGACCCTCAAAAAAAAAGACGCTGTCATTGAGAAGGCGTCACTGTACGCAGCGTTGAGGTTTATCGGTGATTGCGCAAAAATTGGTTGCAACCCAACAAAAAAAAAAAAAAAAAAAAGGGAAAAAAAAAAAAAAAAGGTAGAAAAAAAAATATGGAAAAAAAAATCCCTGCACCCCAAAATAATGCTAATCAGTGTTTTATCACTGATAAGCAGGACAGGGAGAGGGTTAACAGTGCTTAGACTCGCACTGACAGCTATCTGTGCTTATAACACTAGACAGCTGCAGGGCGCAGAGCACAGAATACCGGAGGCCGGCAGAGAGTGCAGGACGCACCACTCCACCAACGATCGCTCGCCACAAGGACCACCAAACGATCGCACTGGACCACCAATCTAGTCATACTGGGGGCACGGACAATCTCGACACCGCTCTGCCACCGTTTCCTACCGGAATGGCGGCAGCAGGGCGGTGTCGGTAAAGTTTAAAAGGGCCGGACAGCGCTGCGATTGACGGTTCGGTGTCAGCCGACAATCGCAGCTTAGGGGGTGGTGGTTACCACCATCAACGCCCCCCATACTACTCGGTGCTGATAGGTGCTGTGCTATACAGCACCTATCAGCGCCGATCGCTGTGTCAGCAGACACAGCCATTGATTTATATGGGGAATTGCCGTGATTGGCTGTTCAGATTTGAACAGCCAATCATGGCGATTGCTGATGCGGGGGGGGCATCGCCGCCTCCCTGGGCACTGAGGGAAGACGGTCTGCTGTCAGGGACCGCAGCCATCTTCCCTGGATCACCGCGTCTTTATCTTTAGCCGCGGCGGTCATTTACTCCTATGACGTACTCATACGGCAATTTGTGGGAACCCCTACCCGAAATTGCCGTAAGAGTACGACAAATGTCGGTAAGGGGTTAATGATCCATCCTATCTACAATAGACCTGCACCTTGCTCTGTAATCACATCTATTATCAGTGTATTACTCAATCACCTTGTTCTTGTATATAAAGTACATCTAAACATTCTGTGTTGATAAATTGTATAATTCAGAAATATGAAATAGAAAAAAAAAGAGAAAGCTCTCCCTAACACAAGCACTGTGACTTAGATATAGCAATTAGTACACAATCTCTTGTACACTAACCTTATAGGGGTTGTCTCACTGCAAGGATTACTTTTTGTGTTAAAGATCTTGTAAAAACAAGTCACTTTGCAATATATGTTCATTAACATTTTCCTACCTATTTTCCCAGATATCCCCTCTTGTATGGGGTTCATCAAGCTCCTCAGGGCTTGACCTATTTATGGGTACAGGGACTCGATTTCCATTCTCCTGATAGGCTGCCAGCACTGGTTTCTAAGCTACAGACCTGTTCGATTTCCCCTTCTGCCCGGGTGCCTCCTGTTTTTTAGGCTGCCAGCACTGGTGCTATAGCTACAGACCTTTCAAACTCTCCTGATAGGCTGCCAGCACTGGTTTGCTATAGCTACAGACCTGTTAGGGTCTCTTTTTTCCATGGGGAAATTTAAAACCTCTCCCTGATAGGGTGCCAGCATGGTGCTATAGCTACAACCTGTTGATCTCCCTGATAGGTGCCAGCACTGGTGCTAAGCTACAGGGCCTTTTTATCTTCCCTGATAGGCCCGCCAGCACTGGTTGTATACTACAGACCTGTTTTCTCTCCGTGTTTCCCTGTCGCTATACAGGCTTTTTTAGCTATACTGGTTTCTTTTAGCTACAGACCTTTTTCGATCTCTCCTGATAGGCTGCCAGTACTGGTTGCTATAGCTACAGAACTGTTCGATCTCTCCTGAAAGGCTGCCAGTGAATTCAAAACGCAACCAAGAAAACAGGACTGAGGTCAGATGAATCGATGTAGTGAGACAACCCCTTTAATGAGTTGTGCAGGAAAAGGCACAATACTCAGAAGAGCCTTCAGTTAATTGAAGAACTGGCGGTGGTGAGGATCGCTGCTGTCTGGCTGCAATGACCTGGAACCGTTGTGGAGCCGAGTACGTAGATATGTAAGGGAATGGAAATCCCAAAGGATTATTTCTGGATTTCCGATTCAACAAAACCCTGACTACCGGACCTCTTATTCAGTTACTAGGATTTTGTTGCTTTTTATTTATTCAGAAACATAGTTCTAAAATTTTGAGGGATTTTAAAGCTATGGGCGACTTGTCCCAATACGTAAGCGCTGTTTTTTTTGGTTTATTTTGTGGCCAAAAACTCTTTTGATGCCATATTCTTGTTGTAAAAAACGTCACACACCACAACAGGGCACGACCCATTTTAATGCGCCTAAAAAGTAGCAAAAATCTTGGCGCCCCCATAACACAATGCGCCTATTGAGCCGCATTACATACACTGCAATCTGACGATTGTTACCAAAGGCAGATGGGGGCAACTTTGGGAGTTGTTACTTTTTGCATTTTTTTTTTTTTTTGGGTTTTTTCCCCTCATTCATGATATGGAACTGACACATTGCGCTTTAACATACAAAATGCGTTTTCTTTTTAAAGAAATAAATTCCCCAAAATGAAGAAGGGTTCACCCCAGTACTTGGTTGTTGAACTTCGGCAATCCAGTGGTAATTCATTGGATATTCCATTACCTACATAATTCGGAAATAGTTCAAAATAGCAACTATAAAACTTTCTTCGTACTCCCCCCAGGGTGGATACAAGCAAAAATATATTTTTTCAAGATTTTTTTAATTTTTGAGTTTAACTATATTTTTGTGCAGGGGATCTGTATGAAAAAAAAAAAAAACAGTCTCCTGGAAAGCGTCCGGTATAAAAGAAGAAGCCAGAACCTTTTGGTCTTTATCCCGATGCTGTGCCTTTCTCCCGTTCATTTTAAACGCCTGCAGCACAAGCACACTCCCTCCGAACAAAAACCGTACCCCCGCCCCCCCCACACACAAGAGCCGTACCCCCCCCCCTCTCCCACACAAACCACACCCCGCCCCCCCCAACACAAAGCCAACCCGCCCTCCCCCCGCACCCAAGAACCCTACCTGCCCCCCCAGCCACAAAAAAGGGGACCCTGCCCTCCCCCGCACAAAGAACGTACCCTGCCCTCTCCAGCCAAAGACCCAACCCGCCCCTCCAGCCACAAGACCACCCTGCCCCCCCCACACACAAAAACCGTACCCCGCCCTCTCCACACACAAGACCCTACCGGGCCCCCTCCAGCACACAAGACCCCCCCTGCCCTCTCCCCACAAGACCCAACCCTGCCCCCCCACACACAAAACCCTACCCTTCCCTCCCACAACAAAGCCGACCCTGCCCTTTACACAAAAGCCTACCCTGCCCCTCCCCCACACAAGAGCCAACCCGCCCTCCCAGCAAAAAGAGTACCCGCCCCCCCACACAAAAACCAACCCCCCTCTCCAGACACAAAGCCGTTTCCCCGCCCTCCCCCGACACAAGGCCCTACCCCCCCTTCCCCGCACACCAAAACCTACCCCCCTCTCAGCACACAAGAGCCTACCCTCCCCCAGCACACAAGAGCCAAAACCCCGCCCCCCCAGCACCAAGAGCCATACCCTGACCTCTCAAGCACACAAGGCTTTACCTGCTCTGCCCTCCCCCATCACAACCAGGAGTCCGTAACCCTTCCCTCTCCACACACAATAGCAGTACCCTTCCCTCTCGAAAAAAAAAAGGGGGGGAACAGCACACAAGAGCCATACCCTGCCCTCCCCCATCACACAAGAGCGAGACGCGCTGCCCTCTTCCAGCACGACAAGAGTCCGTTACCCTTCCCTCTCCAGTCACACCAATAGCTGTACCCTGCCTCAGCCCTGCACACAAGAGCCGTACCCAGCCCGCTCCAAACACACAAGAAGCCAGTACCCTTCCCTCTGCAGCACCCAATAGCTGAGCGCGAGCTGCCCTCTCCAGCACACAAGAACCGAACCCTGCCCAACTCCAGCACGCTAAGAGCTGTAATATATCGTCTCTTTTATCTTTTTCAGCCCAGCACACAAGAGCCGTACCCTGCCCTCTCCAGCACACAAGAGCCGTACCCTGCCCTCTCCAGCACACAAGAGCCGTACCCTGCCCTCTCCAGCACAATGTTGAGGGGAGGAGGGGGTGGGGGGAGGGGGGGGGCCTGCCCTCCCCAGCACACAAAGGAAACCGACCTTCCCTCTCAGCACACAAGAAGCCGTACCTTCCCTCTCCATCACCCAGTAGCCTACCCTGCCCTCTCCAGCACACAAGAGCCATACCTGCCATCTCCAAGGGCTAGCGTGCCCCAAGGGCCGTACCCTGCCCTCTCCAGCACACAAGAGCCCTACCCTGCCCTCTCCAGCACACAAGAGCCGGTTAACGGAAAGAAATCCCAACAAGAGCCGTACCCTGCCCTCCGCCCAGGAAAAAACACACAAGATCCATACCCTGCCCTCTCCATCACACACCAGAGCCGTACCCTGCCCTCTCCAACACCCAAGGCGTTCCAGGACCTATATCAGTCAAGAGCAGTACACTGCCCGAGAATGATCTATTAACAGGTCGCCAGACAGCGACATGCACACACGGAGCGCGTACCCTGCCCTCTCCAGCACACAAGAGCCTTACCCTGCCCTCTCCATCACACTCTTAGCCTAGACCTGCCCCTCATTCCAACAGCACAAGAAGCCATATCCTGCCCTCTGCAGCACACAAGAGCCGTACCCTGCCCTCTCCAGCACACAAGAGCCATACCCTGCCCTCTCCAGCACACAAGAGCCTTTTTATTAGCCGTCCCTCTACCAGCACACAAGAGCCGATACGTGCCCTCTCCATCACACAAATCCGTAAGAAGGAAAAAGAATATCTAGTGTGAGTAAGGTAATCTAGCGCCTCTCCAGCACACAAGAACCGTACCCTCCCACATGCCACAAACAAGAGCCGTACCCTGCCCTCTCCATCATAAAAAAAACAATTAAGAGACCTGACCTCTCAAACACAAGAGCCATACCCTGCCCTCGGCAGCACACAAGAACAGAACCCTGCCCTCTCCAGCACACAAGATCCGTACCCTGCCCTCTGCAGCACACAAGAGCCGTACCCTGCCCTCTCCAGCACACAAGACCCGTACCCTGCCCTCTCCAATCGCCATGATGCCTACCCCACTGCCCTCTCCATCACACAATAGCCGTACCCTGCCCTCTCCAGCACACAAGAGCCGTACCCTGCCCTCACCAGCACACAAGACCCAGACCCTGCCCTCTCCAGCACACAAGAGCCGTACCCTGCCCTCTCCAGCACACAATATGCCTTACCTGTCCTCTCAAAGAGATTGTGAGGTAAAGGAAAGAGTCCGGGAGGGGCGTGATTTGGAGGGGACCGTACCCCGCCCTCTCGCAGCACACATGCGGTCCGTACCATGCCCTCGCCCAGCTCACAATATCTATCCGTACTCCCTGCCCTCTCCAGAATACATGAGCCGAACACCTGCCTCTCCAGCATCACAAGAGCCGTACCCGTCCTCAATCCAACACACAAGAGCCGTACCCTGCCCTCATCCACACGACAGACCCAGACCCTGCCCTACTTACAGCACACAAGAGTCGTACCCTGCCCTCTCCACACACAGAGCCGAACCCTGGCCCTCTCGACATCATCACAATATTATCCGAACCCATGCCCCTCTCCATTGCCCAAAAAGATCAGAACCCTGCCCTCTCGCAGCACAACAAGAGCAGTACCCTGCCTCGCTCAGTCACACAAGACCCAAGACCCATGCCCCACACCATCCCACAAGACGTACCCTTCCCTCTCCAACACAGCCAAGAGTCGTACCTCTGCCTCTCCCATCCCAGCACACAATGAACCAATACAAGACGTCTGCCCACCTGCCCTCCTCCCACACCCAGAGCGTACACTCCTTGCCTCTCCATCACACCGAGCTATACCCATGCCCTCTCCAACACCACACGGAGCCAGTACCCCTGCCCTCTCCAGTGAACAATGCTGTCGTACCCTGCCCTCGTCCATCACCACAAGACGGACCTACCCTGCCCGAATCCAGTCACCCACGAGCCGTACCCCTGCCTCTCCAGCATCACAAGAGCAAGCCGAACCTTCCCTTCCCCCGCCCACGCATGACTCCCAAACCCCTGCCGTCAGCATCACACAAGAGCCGTACCCCCTGCCGCATGCTAGCACCACTAAGAGCCGTACCCTGCCCATCAGCAGCACCACAGAGCCGTACCTTCCCTCATCCCGCACACAACTAGCCGTACCCTGGCCCTCTCGCAGCACTCAAGATCCTACCCTGCCCTCATCCCTCCCACAAGATATTCGCCGCCCGTACCAGTGTCCTCAATAACCGCACACATGATTCGTACAACAGCCCTCCTCCAGCACACAAAGCCGTACCAGCCACTCCAAGCGACACAAGAGCCTTACCCTGCCCTCTCCAGCACACAAGAGCTGTACCCTGCCCTCTCCAGCACCCAAGAGCCGAACCCTGCCCTCTCCAGCACACAAGAACCGTACCCTGCCCTCTCCAGCACACAAGAACCGAACCCTGCCCTCTCCAGCACACAAGAACCGTACCACTGCCATCCTCCCGCACACAATGAGCGATCATCGCCCTGCCCGCAACCCATCACACAAGATCACGTACCCTGCCCTCAATCCATCACCCACTAACCTTACGCTGACATCCCACCACCCACCCACCCTTCTCCGTCCCCATCCCACTATTCTCCGCACACCCTCTCCGTCGCCCAATCCCACTCCAGCCCCCCATACCCGTTTCCCCATCCCTAACAAACCCCACCCCGCCTTCTGCCTACCCCCAATCCCTCACCATCCCCCCCTCCGGCACTACTCCCCATTCCCACTAACCCTCCCCCCTTGATCCTACCTCCATGCACCAACTCCATCCCACCAGATGCCGTACTCCTCATTCCCTCAAGTCCCGCCACCCCTCCCCCACCTCCTGAGCCACCAACCTCCCTCCCCACACAGCATCCAGTCCCCTGCCCACGACCCGACACAATCCCTAAACCTTACCCATATCCCTCGGTCTTCCCGCTCACCCCACTCTCCTAACCCTGCCAACACCCCGTTCCCAAGAACGCGAAACCCTGCCCTCCTCCCATTCCTCACAAATAGTCTCGTACCCAGCCTCCTCACAGTCCACAAGAACGCGAACCCAAATGTGTCCTCCAGTAATCGACCACCACATCACACCAATCCAGTCCCCTGGCCCTCCCCATACACACACAAGATCTTACCCTTCCCCTCCCCAAGCACACATGAGCCTTACCCTGCCCATCCCTAACAGCACCCCCAGCTCCTTACCCAGCCGCTCTCCCAGTCACACATTGCGCACCATTCCCTGGCACCTCACCATCCTAGCACACGAGAGCTATTAACCCTGCGACTCAACCATCACCCAACTCTCATACCCTGGCCCTGCTCCAGTCACACAATAGCCATACCCAGCCCACTCCCAGCACACAAGAGCGTACCTGCCCTCCCTCATCACACAAGATCCATACCCCCTGCCCCTCCCCAGCCACAAGAGACTTACCCTGCCCTCTGCAGCACACAAATAAAACCGTACCCTTACCCTTGCCCTCTCCAGCACATCCATAAACGCTTACCCTGCCCTCTCCATCAGACGGCCAGAGCCGTACCCCGTGCCCTCACACATCACCCAAGACGTACCCTAGCCCTCTGCGCACACAAGATCCTTACGACCACCCTTGCATCACACAAGATCCATATCCAGCCCTCGGTCCAAGCATACAAGCGCCGTACCCTGCCCTCGTTCATCACACAAGAGCCTTTCACCCTGCCTCCTCAAGCACACAAGATCGTTCCCTGCCTCTCCCCCCGATGCACACAAGAGACGTACCCTGCCCTCTCCAGCACCCAAGAGCCGAACCCTGCCCTCTCCAGCACACAAGAGCCGTACCCCTCCACTTCCCTCACAATAGCCGTATACCCAGCCCTCTCCAGGCACCCCCTAGGGCGTACCCAGCCGTCTGCAGCAACACAAGAGCCATACCCTTCCCATCCCAGCACACAAGAACCATCACCCTCCCATCTGTCAGCAGACTAAAGTCTGACCCTGCCCACTCCAGCACACAAGAACCATACCCTGCCCTCTGCAGCAGACAAGAGCCACACCCTGCCCTCTGCAGCACACAAGAACCATACCCTGCCCTCTCCAGCACACAAGACACGTACCCTGACCTCTCCAGCACACAAGAGCCGTACCCTGCCCTCACCAGCACACACGAGCGGTACTCCTGGGCCTCTCCACACACAATATCGTACCCAGCCCTCCCCAGTCACACAATGATTCCGTACCCTGCCCTCTCCAGCACACAAGAGCCGTACCCTGCCCTCTCCAGCACACAAGAGCCGTACCCTGCCCTCTCCAGCACACAAGAGCCGTACCCTGCCCTCTCCAGCACACAAGAGCCGTACCCTGCCCTCCCCAGCACACAAGAGCCGTACCCTGCCCTCCCCAGCACACAAGAGCCGTACCCTGCCCTCACCAGCACACAAGAGCCGTACCCTGCCCTCTCCAGCACACAAGAGCCGTACCCTGCCCTCTCCAGCACACAAGAGCCGTACCCTGCCCTCTCCATCACACAGGAGCCGTACCCTGCCCTCTCCAGCACACAAGAGCCGTACCCTGCCCTCTCCAGCACACAAGAGCCGTACCCTGCCCTCTCCAGCACACAAGAGCCGTACCCTGCCCTCTCCAGCACACAAGAGCCGTACCCTGCCCTCCCCAGCACACAAGAACCGTACCCTGCCCTCTCCAGCACACAAGAGCCGTACCCTGCCCTCTCCAGCACACAAGAGCCGTACCCTGCCCTCTCCAGCACACAAGAACCATACCCTGCCTCAGTATCTCCCAGCACACAATTATCCTTACGCCTGCCTTCCCTCCACGCATCACCCAACGTGAGCCGTACCCTGCCCTCTCCAACACACAATTAACCGAACCTGTCCCTCGTCCAGCACACAAGAACCTAAGTATATTACCCTTGGTCCGCTCGTCCCGCACAACAAGAACCATACCCAGCCCACTCGGTGCAGCAGACAAGAGGCCCTTGTACCCAAGCCTCCACCACACAACATAGCTTGTACCAACATGCCCCTCACACTAGCCCACCCACAAGAGCGTACCCTGCCCTCCCAGGCACACACGAGCCGGTACCCAGCCAGACAGGGGGGGGGGGTGGGGGGGGGGGGGGGGGGGGGGGGGGGGGCATTACAAACAAGAGCCGAATCCCATTCCTCCCCATCACACAATATCCCTTACCACTTGCAACATCTGCGAGTCACACAAGATACGGATACGTTGCAGCGCGGGGCTCTCCATCACACAAAGGCCTTACCCTTCCCTCTGCAGCGACACAAGAAGCCGTACCTGAAGAGAGGGGGGGGGGGGGGGGGGGGGGGGGGGGGGAGGGGGGGGGATGGGGATGAGTAGGGGGGGTGGGGTGGGGGGGGGGGGGAGAAGTTCCCTGCCCTCGTCTCGCGACAACAAGGAGTAAAGGAAAGAAGATATATATTTAAGTAAAGAAATATAATTGCGCGCCACCCAATGAATCGTACCCTGCCCTCTGCAGCACACAAGAGTTGTACTCTGTTCCACTACTGCTAACCTTCCTCCATACCATATACAGATGTCACTTTGACAAAGGGATATTGGCCGAAACATAAGATAAACGGACGTCTGCTCTCAATAGACATTTTGATATCCCATTTCTAATAAAAAAATCTCATTCTTCGTTCCTCCATAAATATACGGTTTTATCTCCCGAATGGAGCATCTACCAACTTTGTTCCGCTTTGTAAATAAACTTCCACAATTTAATTGCATCTTAATTGGTGGTGCAGTGTAGTAGTAAGGGGGATATTGATTGTGACGCGAGTGTAGGCATTGACCTCTTACACCTGAGCACCCGTTAGTGCTACTTGGTGTGCGTGTACTTTTACTGTCTAGTCGCATTTCCATGACTCGTAAGACGGGAGATTGAGCGAGTGATCACAGTTATCACTTTTCACCCCCGCACTGCCAAACAGTTTCAGAAATACCTGTACAGTCCTTTGTTCTGAAGACGCAATAAATCATCCTGTTTATACACAACGTGTCAGGCAACCCATTTAAACGACCCATGACAGAAGAGAGGGATATGTGTGCAGACTATAAGCCTAACACAACCTAATAATACCAGCACCGGGGTAGGCCAGCGCACCCGTACAATATATCCTACGGGCTGGTGGTAACAGCTACATGATGATAACATTTATAGTAGGCAGTGTTCATAATAATGTGACTTGACTGTGTATAATATCAGTGCCAATCGGACAGTGGATCCTTTCTAATTGCAAAAGAGTGAAGCCCTGGGGATGTCACCTTCAACGCTCCGGGGGGGAGGGGGGAGGATCTGCATCGTGGGGATATGTTGATCTATTCTGCTGCCAGTCACTATCTCTGATACAGACTTCTGCTATAATAGTTGACACCCAAAAGAGCAGATGAAAGTAGTTGTTGGGCAGACAATGGGCTAAACAAGGCAAAGTTCAAGAGGTGTCAGGGATGAAACCAAAGGTCAGAGCAGGCAGCAGACGAGTAGTGAGGTCAATGGAGAAGCCAAGGTTCAATATATCCAGGGGGTATCCAGGGAAGATGGTGTAGTGTTGCAATAATGCATAGAGGGATTGTTTTACTAGAAGGGTCTGGGAGGGGAATACACGGGTTTGGCTCAAGAGTGCAGCCATTGTGAGGAGCAGAATAGCACCATGCATGAGCCCTATAAATCCTGAAAGACCCATGAGCAATAGAAGGCAGCAGCAAGAGGAAATCTAATTAAGAACGAATGATGTGGAGGGGGGATAGGGAAGCTGCCAACAGCGCCACAGTGTACCAGTCTGTTCTGCAGGCGGTAAGTCAATGCTGCAGTGGCCAAGAACACAAGCTGCATCATGGCACGTTACATATGTATGTCAGGACCCACTGCTAAATATTATGTAGGTCCCCCTGCCAAGTGTATGACATGTAGGATATGTAGGTTGAGACTGGCCCACTGCATGTGGGCCCTTGGGCATAGTGAGCTCCTGGACATGGGTTGCTTTTCAGGGAGAGAAGCAGATAAAAAGAAAACAGAAAGAAAGAGGTTGAGTGCAAGAGTCACGTGGAGTATGTGCAGTCATGTACAGTAGCTGTAGGGTGGGTCCCAAGAATCAACTCCACTGATGGACTTCAAGGATCAACTCCACTCATCGGCAACGAGAATCAAATCCACTGGTGGGTTCCAAGGATCAACGGCAACCGGTGTGAGCTCCACAGAATCAACTCCACTGGTGGGACCCAAGAATCACCTAGACGGATGGGCTCCAATTATCAACTCTACTCATTGGCAACGAGAATCAACTCCACTGGTGGCCCCCAAGAATCAACTCCACTGGTGGGCCCCAATAATCAACTATACTGATGGGCTTCAAGGATCAACTCCACTCGTTGCGACGAGAATCAACTCCACGGTGTGGTTCCCAAGGATCACTCCACAGGGTGGGCCCCAAGGATCAACTCCACTGGTGGGCCCCAAGGATCAACTCACTGGTGGGTCCCAAGAATCAACTCCACTAATGGACTTCAAGGATCAACTCCACTCATGGGCAACGAGAATCAACTCCACTGGTGGGTTCCAAGGATCAACTGCACTGGTGGGCCCCTAGAATCAACTCCACTGGTGGGACCCAAGAATCAACTATACGGATGGGCTCCAATTATCAACTCTACTCATTGGCAACGAGAATCAACTCCACTGGTGGCCCCAAGAAAACAACTCCCACTTGGTGGGCCCCCCCCCCCCCCCCCAAAAATAATCAACTATAACTGATGGGCTTCAAGGATCAAACTCCACCATTGTGCAAACGAAAGGAAACAACTCCACTGTTTTTTCCAAGAATCAACTCCACTGGTGGGCCCCAATACAACCCACTGGTGGGACCCAAGGAAACAACTATACGGATGGGCTCCAATTAATCAACTCCACTCATTACAAGGAGAATCAACTCCACACACACATGAGTGTCGCGCCAATGTGCTATCAACTCCACTGGTGGGCCCCAATAATCAACTATACTGATGGGCTTCAAGGATCAACTCCACTCATTGGCAACGAGAATCAACTCCACTGGTGGGTTCCAAGAATCAACTCCACTGGTGGTCCCCAAGGATCAACTCCACTGGTGGGCCCCAAGGATCAACTCCACTGTGGGCCCCCAAGATCAACTCCACTGGTGGGCCCACAAAGAATCAACATCCACTGGTGGGTCCCAAGAATCAACTCCATCTGGTTGGCCCCAAGAATCAACTCCACTGGTGGGTCCAAGAATCAACTCCACTGGTGGGCCCCTCAAGAAATCCAACTCCACACTGTGGTCCCAAAATCAACTCCACTCATTTGTAAATGAAATCATCTCCCACTGGTGGGGCCCCAAGGATCAACTCCACTGGTGGGCCCTAAGGAATCAACGTTCCACTGTGGGCCCCTAGCATCATCTCCACTGTGGGAATCCAAGGATCAACACCACTGGTGGGCCTAAGAATCAACTGCACTGAGGTTGGGCCCCCAAGCAATATCATCTCCACTGGTGGGCCCCAAGAATCAACTGCACTGGTGGCCCCAAGAATCAACTCCACTGGTCGGCCCCAGGAATCAACTCCACTGGTGGCCCCATCTGTGGTGGAAATCCAAGTTGCAGTTGCATTGAGTTCCTGAAAGGGGAACATTATGTGCAGACAGCGCTGAGATCAGGCAGAGACTCACAACAGCGGGCATTATCCTTTCTTTTTTTGCAGTCTACTGGACTACTGTTCCCAGCAGCCCTTGCTACTAAATGATCCAGAATAAAAGACTGAATGCCTGAGCAAGGGTCTTAAGAGAGGGGGCATGCAGAGTCGTAAGCTTCATGGCCAGGAGGGATCCTGCCTCCCGCTATAGTTGTGTTCCTACATCTGAACGCTGAGGCCTCAGGTTGGATCCAGATGTTGCACTAGATGGACTGCATCAAGTAGTGGGTGAACATTGCTTGCACAAAGAGGTTCACATTCATATCTTGATGCAGATCCTCTTGGGAAATACACATACAATTCAATCTGTATACATATGAACAGCATATTACTTCTTGACTCTACAAAAAAAAAGGGACAAATGTAGGTGAATATAATTAAGAAGATGCTCTTGGCGTGATTGAAATGTGGCATCACTGCATTTAGGATGTGTGTGAAATGCATCCCATGTACAGTCATGTCCAAGAGGTTTTGGTCACCACCTCTGTAAAAAGTAGATATCACCAAGTCTCATATTGATGTTGGCTTACGATTTAGATCAAAACTATTCCTATGATAAGACTGTATATCACAAGGCATTATGGGAAAGGAGCTGAGAAGCTCAAGCACCCTCAATTGAGTACAAATCTTCATTATTGTGCTTTTAACCCACTGAGTCTTTGGAAAGCAAAATGGATATTAGCCAAGCCAGTATCACTCATCTGCAGACAGCCGTTTCGGGGGGTTTGCCCCTCGTCAGAGCCGTCTTAACAGCATTGTGGGCCCCTGGGCAGAGCTGTGAACTGGGCCCCCCAACCAACGCAGAATAAGAACAACATCACTTAAATCGACAAAAAGTAACACCATAAAAACAAACACCCGCAAACACTGTGCAAGATCATTTTTTGACATTTCACCCCACTTTTTTTTCTGAATCCCAGCACATTACATGATGGATCATGGCACCATTAAAACAAAACACTTGTCACACAAAAAAAGACAGCAGCCCTCATGTCACGTGCTAAGTATGATAAAAATAAAAAAAAAGTCTTTAATGCAGATTGACATCCCCAACCAGGGCTGTATTTACGCTCAGGCTGCTCTGAGGCTTGAAAACTCCCCTAAACTAAATCAGATTCACACAACGTATTAAGTAAAGTGGGAATAGATAACGCATGGCCACAGATGGCGTACAATGGAATGGCCTTAGATACGCAGGGACAGCAGATGGCGTACAACTGGATTGGCTTAGATACGCATGGACAGCGATATGGCGAACAATGATTGGCTAGATACGCATGGACAGCAAAGGCGTACAATGGAATGGCTTAGATACTCAGAGACAGCATATTGCGTACAATGGATTCTCTTACAAAACGCAGGGAAGCATATGGCATACACCTGATTGCTACATACGCAGGGCAACAGATGGCATGAACACCCCCCCCAAAAAAAAAAACTCCTAACACCAGCCGCCCCCATTCCTACACCACACATCCCACACACACTAACACCACTCACCTCCCCCCACTCCTCCACACCACCCTGCCACCCCACACCTCCCCCACCCCCCACAACCCCTAAATAGCCCCCCCCACACCCCTAACACACCCCCACAGACCTTCAACCCCTATACAACCCCCACCCCTAACACCCCCCGCACTCCACCACCTCCCCCACACCCACTAACACCCCCCCACACCTCCCCCACCCCTAACACCCCCCAAGCACCCTCTCCCTCCACCCTTAACACCTCACAACATCTCCCCCCTACCACAACACCGTTCCCACACCACTAACACCCCCCCAACACCACCCCCCCACTCCTAACACCTCCATAACACCTCACAACACCTCCCCCCACCCAACACCTCCCCCACACCAACTAACCTGACCGCCCAATCACTTCCCCCCATCATCTCTAACATCCCCACACCAACCCCCCAGCCCCTAACACCATCCCCACACCATCTAACAAACCCCCACACAGCCCTAAACACCGCCACCCCTAACACCTCCTCTTCCCGCTGCACCCCAACACCTCCCCCACACCACTAACACCCCCCCCAACACCTCCCCCACCCCTAACACCCCCCAAAACCTCCCCCCACCCCAACACCTTACAACACCTCCCCCCACCCCAACACCTCCCCCACACCAAAACACCCCCAACATTTCCCCCCAACTCCAAAAACCCCTAACACCTCAAACATCTCCCCCCACCCCAACACCTCCCCCCACCACAAACACCCCCAACCCTCCCCCACCCCTAATACCCACAAAACCTCCCACCCCCCCTCAATCATCACTGGTCCGAAGTTAAGGAGCAGGGGGCGGGCATTCTTCGTTTCAGTGCCAAGGGTGATACGGGGGGGAGCCTGTCTCCTGTGCCCCCCAGCAGTTTTCCTCTTCAGGGGCGGCACTGAGAGAGGGAGGGGGGGAGGAGAGGGGAGGGGGGGGGAGAGAAGAGGGGAGGGGGGGGAAGAAGAGGGGGGGGGCAGGGTGTAGTGCAGGGGCGCAGAGCTTCGCTGCAGATGGCCCTGCTTCACTCCTTGCCGTGCTTCCCTGCCTGCGCTGTGAAGAGTAAAGCGCAGGCTGGGCACAGGAATAGCAGGGGCCGGGCAGTCTTCAGCTGCCGATAGCTGGGGGGCAGGGTGGGCAGCCCTGCTCTCTGTGTCCCCCGAAGTCTTTGGCTCTTTTGGCACACACTGACTGAAGAGAGGGGGGGAGGAGAGAGAGGGGGGGGGCAGGGCTGTGGGAGCGCAGAGGATCGCTCCTGCTTTACCTCGCCCCGTGCTGCCCTGCCTGCGCTGTGAGGAGTAAAGGCAGGAAGGGCACAGGAATACAGGGGCCGAAACAGGCATCGCTATAGCTGCCCCTGCTCTGACTGCCGCACACGTCCCTGCGTGTGTTCACTGCCGTCTCTTCCATTGTGCATGGTAGGCAGCTGCCCGAGAGGGCACCCTGAGCTCATGGGGCCCCCGGGCTAGTGCCTACCTGGCCCAATGGAAGTGACGGCCCTGCCCCTCGTCAGTGCAGAGCAGAGCGATGCTGGCTGGCTGGGTGAGAGGCAATGAGTGGCTCAGAAAGGGAAAATCTCTCCTTAGGGAGAGCGCCATATAGGCGTGTGGAGATTCGAAATTGTCTTTTACACTTCACGAAGCATCTGCATATCACAAGGCATTATGGGAAAGGAGCTGAGACGATCAAGCGCCCTCTATTGGATGTAACAAGTCCTCAATTTGCTTTTGACCCACTGGGTCTTTGGAAAGCAAAAGGGATATTAGCTAAGCCAGCATCACTCATCTGCAGACAGCTGTTTCGGGTGTTTGCCCCTCGTCAGTGCAGAGCAGAGCGATGCTGGCTGGCTGGATGGGAGGAAATGAGTGGCTCAGAAAATGAAGATCTCTCCTTAGGGAGAGCACCGTATAGGCGTGTGGAGATTCTAAATTGCATTTTGCACTCCACAAAACATCTGCATTTTACATGATAAGACTACTGAACATCCACATTATAACCAGGGAGGGTAGACACCTACTGCTCTATACAGAAGGCAGGAAAAGTCCTTCATGGGAGTTTTCCACTTTAACACTATGGAAAATGGTTCAAGGAAATGAAGTACATACGGGTCATGTTGCATAGTTCCTGACCTCAGTTGCTACTTAGCTTGGTCACAAATTGCAGAAAGTGTAGGGTGTCATTCTCCAGGCTAGGGCGGTCAGTGACTTACTGCTCTTACTGGGTTCATAGCAATGCTCATATCCAGAAGACCAAGAGGTCACTTCTACAGAGAATGGGCAATGGGACCACAGTGTTCTAGGAATCCACAGAAGAACCAAAGCTCACACTATGGTCTATGTGTCTATAGCCAAGCAGCCATATCAGGAGGAAAGGGGGACACTCAGGTGCAAGATCATGCACCTTTTTGCTGGTTGCTTTGGTTGGTGGCTCTCTGATATCTAGCGCTACTATGTGCATCCTCTGATATATGATGCTATTATTTATTGATTTATACCTTTTAACCCATTACCAACATTTGATGTACAGGTATCTCATAATGCTGGCGAGGTCCTATGTAGCACGCTTATTCAGTAAGTCAGCTATATAGGGTGCCAACTGCTAATTACAGCTGACACCCACTGCTAACAGCAGGGAAGGAAGCCAATTACGTTTCCTGCAATATAACCCGTAACATGGCAGCTAACTGAAGGAGGAACTCCGATAGCCCCCAGTGCTGATCATTTACCATTGTAACTGGAAGCCTCATGAAGGCTTCCATAGCCGCCATGTGATCGTTTCTATTACTTCCTGCCTCATTTATTATTTTATTTGATATAGTTTTATAATTAACATGTTATTTTATATCACTTTATTTGGGAAAGACTTGGTGTTTTTTTTGCCTATTGGCAATAAGTTTCTTTACGATGGCTACAGCTGTCAGTCAGGGATTCTGTAGAGTCTTTATACATATTTGTGGCACATGACTCGCACCACATTTATGCTGTACACCACTTACGATGCACCAAATCACAGGACCAATTTTAATCAATAGTATTGTGTGGACAAAAACCCAAATAAATCATTATGAATTCACAGAGGGAAAGGGTACGTCCTTTCAGAAATAAAACATAACTTTTAATTAAACAGCTAAGACGCAATGGTGCTTACCCTAATGTGCCCTAAAAAGCAAACCCTGCCTGAAGGAGAGCTTACGCCCCGAAAAGGGTGACCCCACACTGGAACAAGGCTCTATCAACACGCTATACTATCCCTATAAGGGGAAAAATTAGGAGAAAAGCACATTATATGCCAATAGTAAAATATCAAAAAGAGGGGGAGGTATTAGTTGTAAATGTATGACACAAACCTCTAAATATAAGGTCCCAATTCTGAGACCATTTAGACCCCCACCACCACTAGAGGGTTATCTTTAGACCAAAACATCAATTTAGGAAAATTCTCAATCCTGAAAACTCCAACACGTTTCTCCTGAGGTTTTGCAGGCTCCTCAAGGAGAAAAACATATGAAAAATTGTGCCAATATGAAAGGACAGAAATAAATAAATACAACAAGGACATATATACACCAAGCTTAAGCTGGACTAGGTCCCCAGTATAGTTAATCAGATTGCATAAGGTACATAGATGTCACAGCATCATATAAAGAATGATGACAGGGTCATTGTATTTTATAGGTTGAGATATATAAATAAGTGTCCACCAGTAAACAGACCTCAATGCAGTGTATTTAGTCTAGCAATAAGGCGATGTACTAAATACTCAAAGACCACCAGCTGTATGTAGAGTATATGATTTGCAATGACGACTGACATGCTCAGTAGGTAATACTTTCGGCATGATGTAAAAGGCAGGTAAAGCCCACCATCAGCACTAACCAGACACTAAAGCCCAAGAAGCCGGAGATGTGCAGCATGCAAAAGTCAATGGTGCTCATGCACAGAATCCAAAAGCACGGTACCCCAGCACGTCGCACCAGAGAAGCCAAAGCAGCCCCCCGGGTTTTGGAATCTTACATTCCCCTTTTCTGTCGGACAAGGGGAAAAAAATTCCACCAACTATTGTGAGAAGTTGTGGAAGGATCCCAAACCCCTTTTGACCCAAGTTAGATTTTAAAAGGAAATATATGGAAACTTTTGTTTTTGCAAAAAAGTAAAGATAATGCTTTATGAAATTCTCTCTTTTTTTTTCGGGCATTTGGAAAATAGAAAAAAAAAATTTTTGGGTTTCCCAATTTTACCAAAACGGGGAAAGTTTATTCTGTTTTCAGTCAGATAGTGGAAAAACATGCCGTGTCTTTTTACATAGAGTGTCTTTTGGGTTTCAATATTTTAATATAAATTATATTATTTAATTATATATTAAATATATTTATAATTATATTATATTATATATATACACACACTTTGGTGTCCCCGCTCGTAGGTCCGATTATTCATATATAAAGTATTTTATTTTTGGGATGAGTGAATGGCCTAAAAAAAATACCCAGTGCCAAAATTGGCTTTGTTTGGTCGCTTTGGTTCACCGAAAATTGACACAAAGAGTAATCCAAAAGTCTCCAAGGATATTACCATTGAAAAATACTTTGTTCACAAAAAGCCCCTTTGGCCACTAGGCCTTTTTTGCATGCTTTAACGCAGCAGAGAATACTTTACAGTGCTTCCTGCACAAGGAACCCAAAAATGTTTTGTCCATAACTTCAATAGGCAGTTTTCTATATGTGGTGACCTAGGAAAAAATCCCCCAAAAGGGAGGAGGGGGGGTGGGCTTTTACATTTTCCCCTTGTGACGGTGGTTCTTGTTATCTAATCACACTGGTTCTCCTTTTAGTTTGACCCGTGTGTTAATAATGAGCAACAAAGAGAATCTTTTTTTTAGGCAGGAAGTCTCAGGCTAATTTATTAGGCCATGGCCAAATGAAATGAGGACTTAAGAATTTTTTAAAAAAAAATTGAAAAGGGTAAAAAAATTAAAAAAAAAAATAAACCAAAATTCTAAAAATTTTTTAAAAATAAAAAATTGAATTAAAAAAAGGGCATTTTTGATGACACATTCCCTTTAAGGCTTTTTCAGGGGTCAAAACTTCAGGCAACTAGGGCATATATTGCACCAAAAAAACTGTTGAAGCCCTGTTCTATAGATATATGAACACTTGTACTCCAAAACTTGTGCCACATACGGTACTTTTGAATATAGGAAGATATGCTAATCTATGCAAAGCGCACTACACACCAGATTTATGAGCCCACATACGACAGGTTCATACAAACTGTCGCACTCTACACTCATCTATAGAGATTTAGACCTCGCATGTTGTCGGCTAGTTTCATTCATGTCGCCCTTCCTTCATTTTCTTTGTCTTTTGATTAAAATCCACATTACAACAAATTCAAAGAACAGAATATTCAGCTGCCGAGACCATTGGAGTGAGAGGACCTCTCCATTTTTCCAGATCAAAGGTGATTGTTTCATCCAAGCCTAAAATTCCCCGTCAACATCGATGTTCAGTCTACTGTATAGACCCCTTCCCTCTGTCGTCAGGATGAATTTACAATCAGGCGTAGATAACGTCTCTTCTCCAAGAACACATAACAAATGAAGTAAGCAGTGATCTAGCAAGATAGCCTGATGGTTGCTAAAGAAAATGCAGCAAATTCCAAGCGTTATACTGAAATAACAGTCCCCTCCCTGGATTACTGAGGAATGTGTCCATCTATCCGGAGCTCGGCTTCGAGTTAAATTCTCCGTGTAACCAGCTGAGATCATGTCCGTTCATGCTTGATTAGACCACTAACATCTCATGAACGCTCTCCACACATCTTGATGGAACCGCACCTGCCTGGTTGGCACATGCCCGCTGGTTTTTGGATTGATTGAATCTATTTAAATAGCTGATTTGGAGTCTTGCTTGAGATCAGTTTTCCTTTGTCAGCGAGAACTCCGGTATTTTTATGTAATATTAGTTCAGACACGGGGGGGTTGGTCAGACTCGGAGGTATGCATGAGGCAGGGAGTAGAGATTTTAATAAGAAGGGCCTAAGCTGGCCATAGGTGGTGAGCTGTCTTCTTACACACCTATTTGTAAGAAATCCTCAGTTTTCTGTCCTATGAGGATTGCATGAAAAGCAGAAAACAGGTTTATATTGTGGCCAATAGTGTTGCCAAATAAGGTGGAAAAGTAACAATTTCATCTGGACTCTGGTGATTGAGGGGTCCCAAAGGCCGCTCTGCCACATAGGAAGTCACCATTATGATAAATGACACATGGTCAGATTTTCCTTTGGGACCAGAAGCTTCATTGTCACCTCTACAGGACCATTGCCATGATTGGATCAATCATGGCAATTGGAACTTATTCAACTCTCTCCTTGTTACACGTCTGCCTCTCCCCTCTGCCAATCCCTTCACTGGCTGCCCATTGCCCAGCGAATTCATTTCAAGTTACTAACCATGACCTACAAGGCTCTCCATGACCATTCCCCTCCATACATCTCTGCCTTAATTTCCAGATACTCCCCTCTCGCAACCTCCGTCCTCTCAGACCTTCTCCTCTGCTCCCCCCTTATAGATCCTACCAAACCGTCCCCAAAGACTTCTCCGTGCTTCCCCCACACTCTGGAACTCACTCCCCAACACATCAGACTCTCCTCACCTTTCCCCAGGTTTCAAAAGCAACCTGAAAAACCAATCTCTTCAGGAGCCTATAAACTACAATAACTAGCAGCCACTGCGCACCCAAAACATGTTGCCCTCACCTTCTGTCCTCTCCTCCTCATTGTGATTGTAAGCCTTCGCGGCAGTGCCTTCTTCCCTCTGTCCCAGGGGTAAGTCATTAATTGTTTTCATTGTACTTGTTTGACATATGTTTGTAGTAACCCCCTTTTTTTTTTGTACAGCGCCTGGAATAATGGGCTTTAAAATAAAATAATAATAATAATATAATAATCAAAGGAGAAAATCTACAAAATTCTCTTTGAACCTTATTATCTACATTGACCAACTCTCTTCGTATTGTAAGACCTCGTTCACACGGCTTATTTGTCCGCGGATTGGCGCCGTACTGCGCGCCGGATTTGCGCTTCAGTACGGCGCCAATCCGTCGGAGTCATTATGGTAATCCACTGCTTTCATAGAGAACAGTGGATTCCGTGCTCCTCCCGCTCGGCGAATCCGCCGCGGGGGGAGAAAGTGACATGCACATTAGGCCGTGTTCACCGGCTTATTCCGACGGATTTGTGACCCGTATTGAGCTCACAAACCCGGCGTGAATAAGGGCCGGGACGGGGCGGGGCCGGAGCGCGGCGGGGGCCCCCCCCCCCCCCCCCCCCTCCGGCCCCATAGACAATGATTATCTACGCGCGTGCGCGTAAAAAATTTGCATGTCACTTTCTCCCCCCCGCGGGTTCGCCATCTGGGAGGAAAGGAATTCACTGTTCTTTGAAAGCAGTGGATTACGTAATGACTCCGACGGATTGCGGGTATGCAAACGAAAATCCGGCGCCGTAAAGCGCCAATCCGGCAAATAAGCCGTGGAACGAGGCCTTATTACGGCGCGTATGTGCCCTTGATAATGCGTTGTCTATGGGCCGGGAGCGGGGCCCCCCGCCGCCTCTTGGGCCCCCCCCCCGTCCCGCCCCTTATTCACGCCGGATTTGTGAGCGCAATACGGCTCACAAATCCGTCGGGAATAAGCCGTGTGAACACGGCTTAAGGTGTAACGATGCTGGTGGACTCCAAACAATGAAAAACCAAGCAGGGAAGTACACCAGCAGTCACAAGAACTAGCAATATGGAACATGTATCAATCATAGAAAAAGACTGGCCACTGGAGGATTCAGTAATCAACACAAGAGAGGATAATGTGTTATTACAAAGGGATCTGGATAGGTTGGAGGCCTGGGCAGAGAAGTGGCAGATGAGGTTTAACACAGATAAATGCAAGGTTATGCACATGGGGAGGAAAAATCCATTACATGATTACATGTTAAATGGAAAAACGCTGGGTAAAAGTGACTGGAGAAGGATTTCGGAATCTTAGTAGACAGTAAACTTAATTGTAGCAGCCAGTGTCAGGCAGCAGCAGCCAACGCAAACAGGATCATGGGCTGAATTAAAAGGGGCCTAGACAGTGTCCGGCATTCCAGTATAGCATTCGGACCACTCCAAATCCTGGCACTGCACTAGCAATATTGTAGGATTTTGAGCTCACATTTGTTTGGGTTCCTCATTGCTCTGTGTCTGCATTTAGCTTGCTCAAATAACTTAAATTCTGGATCATCTAAAGTGTCGTCCATAGTCCAGCCACTGTAGAGACTTCTGATGTAGGATGTACTAATTGTCCCAGTACATTATAGGAGCTCACACCTCCTGCCTGTTTGAGATCTGCATAGAACTTACTCACACAATTTGAATTCAGTGAATTGTTATATTTAGGCCAAGCACTGTGTGGCAAGTATAGGACCTAGGGTATCACTATTTGGCCATACACAAAACAAGAACTGACGCATTTGTTTTATACACATAGACATACATAACAGCTGAATTTCTGCAAATACTTTCTCTGTAGTCTTATGGAAATTCACATATAAGACTATCTATAGGAATAAGATAATGTTGGCAGATCCAGGCAATCCCAGTCATATAGGCCAATTATCTAATGCTGACGACCTTAGATTGTTTGCCGATCCTACCAAAAAAAATATTTTTCTGAATAACTCCATGATAACACTGCCAATTGCCAACTTCTAGGGCAGCAGAAAACAAGGAAATTGTTACTCCTACTTGTTCCCTGTCCTTAGGGAAGTTGGAAGCAAGATCCAATAAGGCCATGTTCACACGGCTTAATTGCGGGGCGTACGCCCCACAATTACGCCATGTGGACGGGGGCGGGGCGGGAGCGGGGGGGCGGCACCTCACCGGCCCCATAGACATTCATTAATAGCGGCTCGTATTTGCCGCTAGTAATTCACGTCACTTATCTCCCCCCGCGGCGGATCGCCAAGCGGGGAGAGGAGACGTAATCCATAGTTCTCATAGAGAACTATGGATTACCATAATGACTGGGAAGTATTCCAGCCGCAATTCGCGCAGTGCGCCGCAAATTACGGGCTCAAATACGTGCCCAAATAAGCCGTGTGAACATGGCCTAAGCTGCATGGGATTTCGTTATTACCACCATGATTTCTTCGTGACCCATGGCAATGTCATGGCGGCCGCGGGTGCCGCTGCTCCTGCGGCCGTTCTCCTGCCTGCTGGGGCTTCGGCGCGGGCATCGCGGTCACCCGCGGCCCCCCCTTCTCGCCCCCACCCCCGGCTCACTTACCGGGCCCCCGCTCCAGTGCACGCCGCTCCTGTCCGCCCCGGCCGTGGGTGCACATCCCAGCCCCCTTGCGCGGGGGAAAGCAACGGCCGGGGTTTTGATTTTTAAAGGGCCAGTTTTTTTCCGGTAAATTGGGGCTTTTTCCCGGGGCACGGTCCTATAAAAGGGGTATAGCCCCAGACTCGTTGCCAAAATTTTTGGGTTTGGCAAAGAGGGTTTTTTGGAGTTTTTAGAGCCCTTTTTATTTTTTTCCCCGGGGTTGTCCAGTCCCGTTCCGCTACTTTTTTCCTGCCCTTGCCGTTTGCCCCCTCCCCTGCCCTTTGCCCGTCTCTGACCAAAAACCCTCCCCGCCTGCCCTGACCTTCTGCCTGCCCCCGACTACGCCTTGGATTACGATTCTGTTCCCACGAGTACCCCGGGGGCCTCCGAAAGAAAGTAAATTCGGGGGTAAAACCCCTGGAAACCCTCAGCCCCCAGAAAGTATATCCCACTTTGGGGGGGGGTCGGGTTTGGGGAAAAAACCGGGGGCTATTAGTTTCCCTTTTCCTGGCGTGGTTTAAAGAAACCCATCGTTGCGGGGGGGCCCGCGGACCCAAACCGAACCGTTTCAGTACAACGGGCCCAGGGGATTACCCCAAGGGTACCTCTGAATAAACCCTCGGGAGTTAGGGAAGGGGCCGGGTCGCCAAAGCAGAAGCCAGATTTCGACCAGCTCGCACCATTGTTTGGCAAAAAAATTGCGGGCTCGTCTACCTCCCCCTTGGGGTGGCTGCCGCCTCGCCGGGCCCCGTCGCTCCTGCAGCCATGGCGTTCCGGGCCTCCTGCACCGGGCCCTTCCCTTTTGCATTTTGCCCCCTCCCCTCTCGCAGATGGGGGCCCCCAAGAAGTGCAGAGGTTTTCATCACCCAATGTTCCATAAACATCGGTTGCTGGGAAAAATCAGTTTCATAAAGAAGGGGAAAAAGGGCCTTAAATTTTTACCCTCCAACGGGGGCAAAGCTCGGGCCCGGGGCCCAAAACCGCTGGGGGACCGAGGGTTCCCCCTAACGGCTAACCGGCAAGTCTTCCCCCCGGGGGTTCCAAAACTGTCTTTGGGGAACCTGGTCGCACCTCCTCTGCGGGCCGCAACTTTGCTCCTTTCCCCTTTCTGGGCGAACCCCCCACGGTGGGGCGGTATTTCTTTTCAGTTCCGCATTTTAGCCTGGAGTTAGACGGGAACAATGGGCTCTGGGGGGGCCCAACTTTCGGGGGAAAAAGGGGTCTCTGGGACGCTTTAAAAAGGAAGAGCTCGCGGGTCGGAGCCCCTCCCTTTCCCTAAATGGACGA
Organism: Phyllomedusa bahiana; assembly: GCA_025379985.1. Taxonomy (NCBI): domain Eukaryota; kingdom Metazoa; phylum Chordata; class Amphibia; order Anura; family Hylidae; genus Phyllomedusa; species Phyllomedusa bahiana. The sequence goes on along the minus strand of JAODAL010034168.1, from coordinate 11,620 downwards.
ATTGATTGGGGTTTGGCCACCCGGATCTTTTTCCCCCGGTTTTCCCAAAAAGAAAAAAAAAAACCCCCCGGACCCCTAAAAGGGAGCCTCCCCCAAAAACCTCCCCGGGCTCCCTCGGTTTAGCCCCTGTTTTTTAAACGCCCCGCTTCCCCCGCCAAGGGTTTAAATGGGACAAAACCCATGGGGGGGGGAAAGGGCACATCTGACCCAGGAGGAACGTCACGGCCCGTTAAAGGAAAATTGGGGTTTTTTATGCGGGCGGTTCCGGGCCCATTCATTGGAGCTGTGGGGTTTTGCGCCCGGGGAAACTCCCGCCCCCTTTTGGGCTGCGGAAAAAGGGAAAAACCCTGGGTTGTGCGGCCCTTTTCCCCGTTTTGCCATTCCGTTTTTTCGGAATTTCCCCCAAGGCATACTTTTCCAGGCCCCCCCCTTCCTGGATCGGGGTCCTGGTAACTTTAAAATTGGGCCACGCGCTGGTGTAAACAAAAAACCGGTTTCCCCAGTCCCCCCCCCTCAGAACCCATGTTTTTGTCCTCTGTCGGGTTTTTTAAATGCCTAAAGGGGATGCCATTGGGTTTTTCTCCCAATGCGCCCCTCACCTTGCAGATTGGCACGCTTCATCGGGAAAAACAGTGATAAAAATATCTTTACTGCCTCTTTTCCTTTTGAGACTTCGGGGGCCTTCCTGGTTTAAAGAGCATGGGGCCGCCCTTAAACGGGAAAACCAGGGGGAGTTTTCTTCTTTGGGGGCCCGGCATCCCAAATCAGGGATCCTTTGGGCTCGCACTGCCGGGTCGGTTGTCTACTGACCCAAAGGAAAGTTCTGCCAGGTCTGCATGCCCTTCCCGGGATTTTTCCCGATGGGGTTTTCTGAAAGACCAGGCTAAAATTTATCCCTCCAAAAACCGGCCCTTCGATTGCCCTATGGGACCTGAAAACCCGTTACTACTCCGCCCCGGGCAGAGGTTTTAACCCGTTTCCGCCCCGGGAAAAAGGCGATGTCCAAATACATTCAAAGAAATCTCCGAAAAGGTTTTAAATCCGCAAGTGTCCTCCCCCTGGGGGGAAGCCGGTTTCTTCTTTGTAAAAAAGAAAGAGGGAAAAACCCCCCGGGCCCCTTTGTATGATTTTTGTGGCCTGAAAAAAAAATAACCGTTAAAGAAATGGGTACCCCCTCCCTTTTGGGATCTCGGAGCTTTTTGGGAACCCCTTTCTTTGGCGAAAAAAATTTTTTTCTAAAGGGCCCCCGGGTTTGCTTACAACCTGATTGGACCCGGAAAGGTCAGGTGGGGGAAAAAGCCTTTTAAACACCCGCGAGGGCCCACTTCAAAATATCTCGTCTTGCCTTTTGGGCCCTCTGCAAGCCCCGGCTGTCTTCCAAAACTTCTTTTAATGAGATCTTCCTGGATTTTTCTATAGTCTGCTTTAAATTGTTTATCTAAACGCATTCTTTTTCTTTTCTCCTGACCTAGAAAAACTCCCCCGTCCCCAACGTAGCCAGGTGCTCAGCGTTTCCGGGGAACACCAACTTTATCCCAAGGGTTGGGAATTTGCCTGTTCGAGGGCCCCCTCCCTGCCCTTTTTAGGGTATTTTGTGTGGTCAAGGTCTACAAATGGCCCCCGCCAAGCTCTTTTGTTGCCCTACGGGGCCCCCCGCCCGGTGGGCCTTCGGGCCTTCCAGCGCTTTCTAGGTTTGCCAAAATTTTTTCGGGACAATTTATCCCACGTTCTCCTCTTGGGGGGCCCCAATGGTGGCTCTCCCCAAGGGAAGGGTGGCGACCCCAAATTTTGGTTTCCCAAAGGCCCAAGGGGGCTTTTCAAAGCCCGGGAAAGTTTGCTTTTCCCCTCCGCCCCTGTTCCTCTCCGGCCCTCAGCCCCCCGTTTGTCTTAGAGGGTCGATGCCCCCTTTTTTGGGGCCCGGGGCCCCGCCTTCTGCAGAAGTCCTCCTGGGGGAAGTTGCGGACGTGTGGATTTTTCCCTCCAGGCCCTTTCACCTCCAGCCCTAACCCCAATTACTTTTACCCCAGTGATCGGGAGCTTTTTTGGGCCAAAAAAATTTGGCCCCAGGGGTGGCCAAATTGCTGGAGGGGGTCGCCCCCATAGAGATCTACACGGGGTCATAAAATCTTCTCTATTTACAATTTTGTCAGCGATTATTGAATTTCCCCGTAAAGCCATTTGGTCGCTTTTTTTTCGGGCCCCCTTTTTAAATTTTCCCCTTAACCCTTTCCCCAACTGGGTTTAAAAAAAAACGGGCAGGGGGATTTCTCTCTCTTGATTTTTGACCCTTGGGGTTGGAGGCCCACCCCGGGAGCACATCATCCCCCCGGAACGGCTTCTTTCGACAGCTCCGGTTTACCTTTAAACAATTTACCTCCCAAGGGAAGGGCCTTTTGTCCTCCTTTTTGGGCCCCCGTATCCTTTTAAAAGGGGAAATTTTTCTCGAACAGAAAGGGCAAACCCGAGATCCGAAAAAACCCTACAAAATCATTTTCGAGTTACTATTGGGTGGCCCACCCTCGCCAGGCCCTTTGGGGGTTTTGTCCCAGCCTGTTTTTTTGTGTCGGAACAAAGTTCCTCGTCAGGGCCGGGGTTGCTTCAGCCTCTCCCGGTGGGGCCAGAGAAAAAAAAACCCTTTGGGCCCAATTTCTTTTGGGGTTTTGTCACCGGGCCCCCACCGGGGCCCCCTCCCGGGAAACCGGGGCATTTTTGGGGGGTGGGGACAGAAATTTTTTAAAATTTGGTCATTTTTTGCCCCTGCCCGGGTTTCCCTCGGCAAACCCCCGTTAGCCAGCTATTCTTCCACCCAAACTTTCGGGTTTTAAGGGTTCCCCCTTTTCACCTATCTCTGATAGGGGAGTCCCGTTTGGGCTAATAAAAAATTTTTTTGGGGGCTCTGGGTACTTGTTAGGGGGGCCAAACTGGCTTTTCATGGATAACCCCCCTAGAACCCAAAGGGCAGGGGGGAGGGTTTAACCCCAAGTCTTAGGCCCTTTTTCTGGCATTTTTTTTCCCTTTCCGTCTGGTTTAATGGTCTGACCTTCTTCCCCCGGGCGGAAATTTTCATATAAAATTTCCCCAACTCGAGTCCGCTTTAGGGCCCCCCTCTTTTTTATTGAAATTTTGGGGTTTAAACCCCCCCCGCCTCTTCCCCCCCAGCCTTTTTGTGGGGAAAGTTTCCCGCCGTGGATTTCCCAAGTACGGACATAAGTTTACTGGGGAGGTCAATCGTCAGGCCCCTTTTTCAGGGTTCCACTGTTCTAAGGTTTTTAAAACCCACCCGATACCCGGGACCTCCCCCTGTATTTAAGGGAAAGGGGATAGGGTTTTGGCTTTTGGCCCGATACATCCCTTTTAAGGAAAACCCCGCTACAAAATTGGGCCCTAAATATTTGGGCCCTTTTGTTGGGCTTCTCAGCTTAAAACGGTCCCTACAAGCCCCCGCTTGCCCCCCAACTTTCGTGTCCCGAACGCCTTCCATGTCTCGCTCCTCAAGCCTGTGGTGCTGAATGCTTCTCCCGTTGGATCTGTCTCGCCTTTCCTTTTGGCCAAATCGGATAAAAAAATTTTTGAGGTCAAAAGGGGTGTGGCGCAGAAGACAGTGAGGGGGGGGGCGGTTCTTTCTCATCGGGTGGAAGGGGGTTTCGGGCCAAGGGGGAGCGTTGTGGGGCGGGGGAAAAAAAATTTTTTCTCCAGTCTCCTTTTCTAGGTTAAAAAAAAAAAAGAGGGGGGGTACTGTCATGGCGGGGCCGCGGGGGGACGCTGCCCCTTTCGGCCCTTTCCCCCGCTGCTGGGGGGGGCTTTTGGGGGGGCATCGCGGTCCCCCGGCCACCCCCGGCCCCCCCCGCCGGCCTCACTTACCCGGCCCGCTCCCGTGCACGCCCCTGTGTCGTCCGGCCCCCCCCGTGGCATGGCCCCCCCCCTAAACGGCGTTTTGGGCGGACGCCTGGTCTAGTTTTTAAAAAGGGGCCCGTTTTCCCGGTTAAATTTGGGTTATTGCCGGGGGCCTGGGTTTCTATATAAAAGGGTTTCGCCCCCCGCACTCATTGCCAGGGTTTTTGGTGTGCTTAGGTGTGTTTGGAGTGTTTTGAGTCCCTTTTTGCTTACCTTTTGTACCCGTCCCCTTCCGCTACCCTTTTCCCGCCTTGCCTGCTTTCCCCCTGCCCTGCCCTTTTCCCGGGCTTCTGACCACGAACCTCTGCCGCCTGCCCTGCCTTTGCCTGTCCCCGAACCCGCCCTCTGGATTTTGATTCTGTACCACGCAGGGACCTCGGCCCCCCCGCAAAAAAAGTAAGTCAGGGGGGTAAAAATAGGTTTGCCTCACGGGGCGCAAGTTCCCTCCCGCTTTGGGCGGGTCTGGTGGGGAAACCCGGGGGTACTTGATTTTTCCCTTTTCCCTTGGGCGGGGGCTTAAGTATCATCGCTTTTCGGTGGTCCAGGGGAATCCCCCGGGCCCCTTACAGGTAACTGCAGTGGTAAATAGTCCCATCGAGGGTAGGGGTAGGAGGGTTGATGCTAACTTTTTAATAAGTTTTTAATAACATTATCTTTTTTCAGGGAAGTTAAAAAATAACCCAGAAGATGTGATCCATTAACCCTTTAACACAAACACAAAAAAAAATTTTTTATCTTCATTTTTTTTTTCCCTTTCGCCTTCCAAAAGCCATAACTTTTTTTTTTTTCACCTACATAGACCCCAATTTAGGGCTTTTTTTTTTTTCAGGACAAGATGTACTTTTTAGTGGTTTTATTCATATTACTACAGAATATACTGGGGTTTTTAAAAATTCTTAAAATGGGGGAAAAAGTGAAGAAAATTTTTACTTTGGGCATGTTTACCCGGGGGTGTTGTTTTGGCGGTTTCAAAACTTCAGTTTTAAAAAATGGGTTTCAAGTTAATAGTTTGTCAGGGCCGGGAAAAAAGGGAAAACGTCTATCCAGTTCAGCCCATTTATTAAAATGTTGCTTTTAAAATGTTAAAAGTGTTGATTTCCCGAGGAAGGCAAAAACCCCCCTGAAGGGAGAAGCCCTATTTGGGGTTCCCTATTTGGGGAAAAAAAATTTTTCCCCCGGGGTCCCAAAACCCCCCGGAAACCCCGGCTTAATTTTTAAATTCCAAAAGGATTTTAAAAAGGGCCAAAAAATTTTTTTTCCCAAATTAACCCGGGAATTTCCCCTGGTCACTATAACTTGTTTTAATTAAATTAAAATACCAATTTCCGAAAGAAAATTTTTTTATTCCAAAAACCCCTTCTTCCGGAAACCCGGGGGGCACTTTAACCCTTTTTTTTAATTAAAATTTATTTTAACCGGGCCAAGAAAATTTAAATTTTCCCAAACCCTTTTGACTCTGTTAGTGAATTTTACCATGACAAGTTCCTCTGGCAGAGAGTTCCCCGTCTCCCGCTCTAAAAGTAAAGAATCCCCTTTTTATGTTTAGTAGAAATTTTTTTTCCTCAAACGTAGGGGGGAGGGCCCCCCCGTTCTTTGATACAGTCCCGGGTTTAAATAAAAACTTTTTGCGAGATTTTTATAATTTTGGCCCCTTTAAAATATGGTTTTTGGGGTTTTTCTGTTTTTTACGGTTTTATAACCCAACCCCGGGAATTTAAAAAAAATGTTGGGTTTCCGTTTTGGTTTTTGGGTGGCTTAAAAAATTCCAAACATTCCTTATATTTGAAATTTGCGTCACGGCGCCATTTTGTGCGACCAATAACTTTTTTGTACTAACATCTATGGACATCAGTGAGGCGCCATTTTTTGTGGGCTGAAGTGGACTTTTTATTGTTAGCAGTTTGGAATGCATGCGACTTTTATTCCAATTTTTATAGGAAATGAAATGACCAAAAAAAACGCAATTTTGGCGTTTGGAATTTTTTTTCTTCTACGGCATTCAGGTTACGGGATAAATGATGTTATATTTTTATAGATCGGACTTTTTTGGACACGGTGATACCAAATATGCGTAACTTTTTATTATTTTATTGTTTTTATTTGTAAAATAGGGAAAGGGGGGTGATATGAACTTTTAATACTTTTTGTTTTGTACTTTAAAATTTTATTTATTTTAATTTTTTACTTTAACATTTAGTCCACCTCGGGCGCTTGTCCACTAGGGGGGCACGATCATTATTACAGCCCAAGGCATTGCATAGCATGCATTAGGTGAAACCAAGATGGCGTTTTCCCCACTTCCTGCCTGCGGCCGGAAGTGGGGCCAACGGGAACGTGACAGTAATGGAAGCCTTCACAAGGCTCCCCTCTGCCATGTCTAAGCATCGGGACTCAGCGATCTTATCGCTGATGACCCGCTCAGACTGAAGAACGGTGCGCAGCTCCGATCTTCATTCATTTAGACGCCGCGGCCATGTTTGCCACGGCGTCTAAAGGGTCAAACAGCGTGGGCGGGCGGCCCCGCCCCTACGCGCTGAAGCCGCCAGATGTTAGCTGCAATTAGCCGCTAACACTTGGCGGCTGTGTAACAGGGTCGCGCTGTGATCCTGTTACACAACTCCTTAACACCACCATGACGTACCCGTACGTCAGGGTGGGTTAAGGGGTTAAGAATGTATACAGCATCTGTAACAAATAACTTGCTACATCATACAAGGAACCACATTACCATAAACGAACTAAGAGACTGGTTGAAGGGAACCTGTTTTGAGTTTTCGGGTCTCTAAACAGTTTTGCAGGATAGTAATAATATTCTAATGATTTAACATGAAGGGAGGAACACCAGCTGCTACACGGTAGTGAGATGAAGCCTTCAGAGTATCACTGTTAGCTGGATTTTCTCATTTATCGCTGTACAATGCTCAAAAAATACCCCAAAAAAGATAGAAAGGCACAAAAATAGTGCAGACAACAAGAGCTTAAATGTTTCCAAAGAAATCTTTATTTGGATACTCACAAAAGCATGTGAAATATACCTTAAAGGGTTTGCCACGAACTAATGTTGAAGTGGAATCCTCAAAAATGGGTATTTAATCACTTTTCTAAATATATGTCATTAAAAAAAGTGAAGCCTCTGAGAGCTACAGCATGACTTACATGCCATTAGTTTCCTGACAGTTTACATTATACACGACCAGGAGCTGACAGGAGCTGATCTGGCCGCGCTTGCGTTGTTTGCACTTCTTATCTGATGGCAGGGAACATGAAAGAGCTTTGAAGGGACTGGGGAGAAAAGATCCTGTGTCTTTTGTATAGAGAATCCACTGGTTGTAATGTAATTATATGAGTAAACATCCAGATGCTCCATGCTCAACCCTCCTCACCCCCTGCATCAGTTTGTGAACAAATGAAAGAACACTGCCTGCTCGGAGCTTACCTTCTCTCCTGTGCACAATACAGTTCTCCCCGGTGGATTAGCCAAACAACGTTTACTCAACTACAGAGACTGAGTATCAGGAACGTGCATGGGAGGTGGAGTGATGACATCACAGAGGATGTACTTGTTTTTTTAAACACAACACAATGCCCCCTTTTTCAGGCCTCAAGAGGGGAGTATCAGCCTGTTAGGTGAGGAAATCACTTCTTGGCAAAACCCCTTTAATAAAATCAATTAGAACAACAGTACGCCTTGGAAAGCCTAACTCTGGGTTTCGCCTCTCAGCTTGTTCCGGGGCAAGCCATTCATTTCTGGACTTCTCTGACCAGTCTCTGGGACTCTTTGGCTCCAGTTTATTAAGGGATCGCAGCAGCAGTTATATTATTAATTGCAATATCTAAAGAACCCTGTTACTGCTTGACAATGCTGTGTAGAAAAATGAAGTTCTAGCATAGTGATCATGTATGTAAATTTACAAGGGAGAATCATCTAGGCATTGCGTGATGCTAAAGAGTTATACAGACCAGAGTCTAAATCAGGAGGATCAAACACGGGGCCGGTGGTCCACAAGGGGCCCCTAAGGCTGTGATCTGTGGCGGAGTACCGGAACTCCCATGACATTCTCAGGACATCCAAGAGCAGGTCAAAGAAGGAGCGTGCCACTGCTATATTTCCTCACTGATAGCATCAGAACAAAAGGTGTGGTGACTGTGCCACATACAATGTCCTACAACTGCTCAGCACACTAAATGTGGGCCAGATGCCAGCACCTCAGCAGTCAGTGCTGGCTCTGCCTCCCAGGGCTGCTATCAGAAATTTTGGGGCCCCATACAGCTGGAGCTTCTGGGCACCCCTGCTCATGGCTCCGCCTCCCATCCCAGGCCGACCCCCGCCGTTCTGCCAACCCAACCCTTCAACATACCCCCCCGGCTGACCCCCGCCGCTCTGTCCAATAAACCCCCTGACACCTCCGCCTCTTCGTCCACCCAACTTCCCCAGCCGACCCCTCTGCTCCCCCCACCTCACCTCCCGGCCAACCTCTCTGCCACCTCCACGGCCCACAACTATCGCCACCCCCAGAAAAAAGAAAAAAAAATGTTTCGGGGGTCCCCAAAAAAAAAAAATAAAATTGAAAACCCATTTTTTTTTGGTTTTATTCTTTGCTGATTTTTACATTTTTTAAAATTTTCATTATTTTGGGGGCCCAGTTCGTAAAAAGGGGCCCAGCAAATCCCGGGCCAAAATGATCTCCACATTTACCACTAAAATTTTAAACTGACAAGATACAACCCAGAAAAACCCAATCAATATTCCCAAAAAACAACAATATACAAACAGGGCCGTTCCTAGGGGGGGAAAGGCGGGGGGCCCGCTCTGGCCCGAGGCTCCGCCACCCGGGGGGGCCCAGGGCCCCGCCCCCCCTCCCACCCGAGGATCCCCCCTGCCCTCGCGAAAATTTTTTTAAAAAGTCCACAGAGCCACAGCTGCAGGGGGGGGGAACGGATCTTTCCCTTTCCTGACCCTCCCCTGTATCTCGTGGGCATGGGCGAAAAGCTTTAAAACCCCGCGCCCCCTGTGCGCTCGATCTCCCTCGCCCAAAGCTCGGCTGCCGAGGAATCCCTGGGACGGCGGCAGGGGAAAGCACGTGAGACTCACCCCATTTTACTCGCCCAGCAAGCTGGGGACCGGGAAACACCCCACCCGGGTATATTTTTTTTTTTATTTTATAATTAGCAACGGGGGAAATCACGGGCAAAAGGGGGCATCTACGGGCTACGGGGGGGAAATCTACGGGCACAGGGGAAACACGGCAAACAAGGGGGCACTACGGGCTACAGGGGGGGCATCTACTGCTACGGGGGCATCCCCGGGCAAAAAGGGGGGGAAATCAAACGGCCCTACAGGGGGGAAACCTACCCTAAAAAAGGGGGGCATCACGGGCTAAAAGGGGGGGCATCACGGGCTACGGGGGGCATTTACTGAAACGGGGGGCATCACTTGGCTACGGGGGGGGCAACTACGGGCTACGGGGGGCCAACTACTGGCTAGAGGGGGCATCACTGGCTAAAAGGGGGGGCACACGGGCTACAGGGGGGCATCTATGGCTACGGGGGGGCATCTACAGGCTCCGGGGGGGCATCTACTGGCTACGGGGGGCATAAACCGGCACAGGGGGGGAAAATCAACGGAAAAAAGGGGGGAAACACTGGCTACAGGGGCATCACTGGCTAAAAAGGGGGGCCATCATTTGGCTACAGGGGGAAACACGGCAAAAAGGGGGGAAATCACGGGGCTACGGGGGGAAATCCCCCGGCCCTACGGGGGGCATCACGACTACGGGGGGCATCACGGCAAAAAAAGGGCAACACTGGCAACAGGGGGGATCACTGGCTACAAGGGAAAACCTGTTAAAAGGGGGGGCATCAATGGCAAACAAGGGGCATCACGGGCTAAAAGGTGGGCAACCCATTTTGGGCTAAAAGGGCATCACTGCTACGGGGGGGCCCACCCACCTGACACGGGGCTTCACTGGCTAAGGGCATCACAACTACGGGGGGGAAATCACGGGCTAAAAGGGGGAACACGGGGCTACGGGGGGGCATCACTGGCTAAAAGGGGCAAACGGTTACAAGGGGGCATCACGGGCAAAGGGGGGCATCACGGGCAAAAGGTGGGAAATCACGGGTTTGGGGCATCCTGCTACAGGGGGCATCACTGGTTTACGGGGCATCATGGCTACGGGGGCATAACTGGCTACGGGGGGACATCACGGCTACAGGGCACCACTGGCTACAAGGGGGGAAAATCACTGGCTACAGGGGGATCACGGCTACGGGGGCATCATTTGGCTACGGGGGGGAAACACTGTTTAAAAGGGGCATCACTGGCTACGGGGGGGGCCTTCCCTGGCAAACAGGGGCATCACTGGCAAAAGGGGGGCATCCCCTGGTTTTACGGGGGGGTAAACACGGGCTAAAAGGGGGCATCATTTGGCTACAGGGGGGCATCACTGCTACAAGGGGGCACCACTGCTAAGGGCATCACTGGCTAAAAAGGGGCATCACGGCACAAGGGGGCAACACTGGCTACAGGAAAATAAACTGGCTACAGGGGGGCATCACTGGCAACAGGGGGAAATCCCCGGGCTAAAAGGGGGGCATCACGGGCTACGGGGGCATCACGGGCTAAAAAGGGGCCCCAATCCCCTGGCTTCCCGGGGGGCATCACATGGCTAAAAGGGGGGCATAAAGGGCTAAAAAGGGGGCATTACGGGCCTAAAAAGGGCCTCACTGGCTACAGGGGGGCATCACTTTTGGGGCTACGGGGGCATCACGGGCTAAAATTTGGGGGCACACCCGGCTACGGGGGGGCATCACTGGCTACGGGGGGGCAAAATGTTTTACGGGGGGCATCACGGTTTACAAGGGGGCACACGGCTACGGGGGAAACACTGGGTTAAAACAGGGAAACACGGCTACAGGGGAAAACACTGGCTACAGGGATCACGGGCTAAAGGGGGGCATCACTGGCTAAAGGGGCACCCTGGCACGGGGGGGGCATCACTGGCTACGGGGGGAAACCCACTGGCTAAAAGGGGGGGAAATCACTGGCTCGGGGGCATCACTGGTTTAAAAAGGGGCCCAACACTGGCTACAAGGGGGCATCCCCGGGGCAAAAGGGGGCCCCACGGGCTACAAAAGGCATCACTGGCTACAGGAGGCCCATCACGGGCCAAAAGGGGGGTAAAAAGGGGGCATACGACTACAGGGAGGAAATCACTGGCAAAAAGGGGGGCATCACGGGCTAAAAGGGGGGACATCACGGGTTTAAACCAAGGGGGCCATCACTGGCCGGGGGGGGCATCTACTGGCCACAGGGATCACCTGACTAGGGGGCATCACCTGGCAAAGGGGGGTGCATCACCTGGCAAACCGGAGGCATCCCTGGCTAGGGGCCCCAACATTTGCTACGGGGGGAAATCAACGGAAAATAAGGGGCTACTATGGGGCAAACAGGGGCAAATTACATGGCTATCATATGAGGTGAAAACAGCTTTTTAGTGCCCTACCCTTTTTAAATCCCATAAACTTTACTTTTTGGTTATGGAAAAAAAATTTTTTTTTTTTTTATAATATGTCCGGGTTTAAACCGTTTTCCAAAATTTAACAGCCTTTTCATTTCCCTGCTATTTTATTCCAAATAGACGCTGTGGCGTTTGCGGCCAGGGAAATCTAAAGAATGAAAACAGGGCCCGGGGCACCGCTTGCCACTATATCAGCACTCCCGTGG